>CAUYPO010033813.1:0-15405 GCA_963574435.1 Cheirogaleus major
TCTGATTTTAAATATAAAATCACTCATCATTCCAAGAACAAGGAAGATCTCAAAACAAATAAAAAAGACAATCAGGCCGGGTGCGGTGGCTCACACACTCATCTCACCTAATGAGCTAGGCTGACGCCATCGCACTCTAGCTTGGGCAACAGGGTAAGACTCTGTCTCAGAAAAAAAAAAGACAATCAATAGATTCTAACATCAAGATGACAGAAATATTGGAATTATCTAACAAAGATTTTATTGTTTTTTTTTGTTTGTTTGTTTTTTTAGCTCACAGCAACCTCAAACTCCTGGGCTCAAGCGATCTTCCTGCCTCAGCCTCCTGAGTAGCTGGAACTACAGGCATGCGCCACCATGCCCGGTTAATTTTTTATATATTTTCAGTCGGCCAATTAATTTCTTTCCATTTTTAGTAGAGACGGGGTCTCGCTCTTGCTCAGGCTGGTTTTGAACTCCTGAGCTCAAACAATCCGCCCACCTTGGCCTCCCAGAGTGCTAGGATTACAAGCATGAGCCACTGCAGCAAGCCTTCTAACAAAGATTTTAAAGCAGCCATGGTAAAAATGCTTCAGTGAGCAAGTACAAGTATGCTTCAAATGAATGAATAAAAAACATGAACAAGAAATAAAAGAAATAATAAAGAACCAAAGATAAATTTTAAAACTAAAAAGTACAAAAACCAAGATTTAATAAAAACGCAAAGAATGGGCTCAACAGCAGAATGAGAGGGACAGAGGAAATAACTGGTAAACCAGAAAATATACCAACAGAAATTACCCATTCTGAGCAATAAAAGAAAAAAAAAAGACTAAAAAAAAGACAAACTCTCAGGGTTCTTTGAGACTACACCAAAAGATCTAACATTTATGTCATCAGAATGTCAGAAGGAGAAGAGAGAGAGTGGGTAGGGCTAAAAAAGTCCTAAGTAAAAAAAACGGCTAAAAACTTCCAAAATTTGAGAGCAGACATAAACTTACAGATTCAAGAAGCTAAGCAAATCCCAAACAGAAAAACCCAATGAAGTGCATTCCAAGATACATTATAATTAAAGTTCTGAAAGGTAAAGACAAAAGAAAAAAATCATTGAAGCACTATCTTACTTAAAAAGAAGAAGCCATTAGAATGACAGCAGATTTCTCACCAGACACCATACAGGCCAGAAGAAATTGACTCAATATTTTTAAATGCCAAAAGAAAATTATTGTCTATCTAGAACCCTATGTCCAGTGAAAATATCCTTCAAAAATGAAGGGGAAATCAAGATATTCTCAAATGAAGAAAAACTAAGAGAATTTTTTGCTAGCAGATCTATTCTAAATAAATATCTAATGAAAGTTCTCTAAACAGCAGTAATAAAAGAAGAAACCTTGAGACATTGGGAAGAAAGAATATGATAAGCAAAAATATGGGTAAAATCAATAGACTTTCATTTTCATCTTGAGTTTTCTAAATTATGTGATCTGGAACCAGCATTTTATTTATCATTATTTTTTTAGATAGGGTCTGGCTCTGTTACCCAGGCTGGAGTACTGTGGCCCAATTATAGCTCATGGTAACTCTGAATTCCTGGGGTCAAGTGAGGGCCCAGATAATTTTAAAAATTTTTTATAGAGATGAGTTCTTGCTATGTTGCCCAGACTAGTCTCAAACTCCTGGGCTCAAGCCATCCTCCTGCATCAGCCTACCAAAGTGCTAGGATTACAGATGGTCACTATACCTGGCCTATAAGCAGCATTTCAAAAAGCTATTCAAAGTAATACATTTAAAAAAAAAAACCCTACAACTAAATCAAAATGGAATTCTAAAAATATTCTAATAACCCACAGGAAGGCAGGAAAAAGAAAACAAAGAAATGAAAAACAGAAACAACATGCAAAATGGCATACTTAAGCCCTGTTATATATCAATAATTATATTAAATGTAAATGGTCTAAATACACCAATGAAAAGACAGAGATTGACAGAGTAGATTAAAAATATGACCTAACCATATGCATCTACAAGAAACTCGCTTCAAATATAATGATATAGGCAGGTTGAAGGTAAAAGAATGAAAAAAATATACTATGCATACATCAATCACAGGAAAGCAGGAGATATTAATATCAAATAAAGTAGACTTTACAGCAAAGAAAATTATTAGAGACAGAGAGGTACATTATATAATAATAAATGATCAAAAAACCAAGAAGCGATAGCAATTCTAGAAATATATGCACCAAACAATAGAGCTATAAAATATGTGAAGCAAAACTATTAGAACTGAAAGGAGAAATAGACAAATTCCCAATTATAGTTGGAGACTGCAATATTCCTTTCTCATCAAATAATAAAAAATAAATGGGAAAAAATTTCTGGGACCCCCATAAAATAGTACTGAAAGGGAAATGTATAGCAATAAGTACATACATTAGAAAAGAGGAAGTCTTAAATTAAGATCTAAGCACCCACTTTAAAACCTAGAAAAACTGGGCAACAGAGTGAGACTCTGTCTCAAAAAAAAAAAAAAAAACCTAGAAAAAGAACATATAATCTAGTAGAAAGAGGAAAACAGTAAGAGCAGAAATCAATAAAATTGAAAAGAGAAAAATAATGGAGAAAGTCAATGAAACAAAGAGATGGTTCTTTGAAAAGATCAACAGAATTGACAAACCTCTAGCAAGACTGACAAAGAAAAAAGACAAGAGATACAAATTACCAATATCAAGAATGAAATGGGATATCACTATAGACCCTACAGACAATAAAAGGATAACAAAGGAGTACTAAAACAACTCTACATGCATAAATTTGACAACCTAAATGCAATGTACCAGACCCTCAAATAACACAAACTACTCACCCAATCTGAATAGATAATTTAAATACTTCTATAATTATTAAGAAAATTGAATTTGTCCAGCTTGAGCAACATACTGAACCCCTATCTATACAAAAAAATTTTAAAACTTAGGTGGACATGGTGGTGCACATCTATAGTCCCAGCTACTCAGGAGGCTGAGGTAGGAGGATCTCTTGAGTCTAGGAGTTAGAGGTTGCAGTGAGCTATGATGATATCACTGCACTCTAGTCCAGGCAACAGAGTAAGACCCCATCTCAAAAAAAGAAAAGAAAATGGAATTTGTAATTTTAAAACTTCCCCCAAAGAAATCATCATACTCAGATAATTTCACTCGAGAATTCTACCAAATGTTTAGAAGAACAAACACCAATTCTATACAATTTCCTCCAGAAAATAGAGGGGGTCAGTGGCTCACACCTGTAATCCTAGCACTTTGGGAGGCTGAGGTGGGAAGATTGCTGGAGCTCAGGAATTTGAGACCAACCTGAGACCCAGTCTATACTAAAAATAGAAAAATTAGCTGGGTGTCAAAGCATGTGCCTGTAGTCTTAGATACTAAGGAGGCTGAGGTAGGAGATCACTTGAGCCCAGGAGTTTGAGGCTGCAGTGAGCTATGATCATGCCACTGGACTCTAGTCTGGGTGACAGAGTGAGACCCTAAAAAAAAAAAAAAGTGAGTGACCTCAGGTTTAAACAAGAAACACTCAAATACTAGAACCCAAATGAACACCCAATCTTAATCCTTGCCCCAGGATGCTATCACTCTATCATTAAAACACGCCCACTGGCATTCAAGACACCAGCAAAGAAAAGACAGTGGCAGTTCAGACTTGAAGTGGCTAAAGGCAGAGTAAGGACACCAGTGAATTGCTGTGCTCTTGCCTCCCATCTTCTTTTCACCCAGCCACTGTCCTCCCCCGTTTCTCATATGAAGAAGGAACAAGGAAATACCACATATGTGATATGACAAGATGCCAGCAGAGAAGCCTTGGTCACTTGAGCAAAATAAGCACAACCCTATTCTGCCGGGTCCGCATGGTCTTGTAGCCCTTGTGTGACCTTCTGCCCCCAAACTCTCTTCTCTCACCTCTCATCACCCTACCTCTATCATTAATTGAGTAGTTAATTGTATTTCCATTGAGGATTTTAGAGGTAAAAGGCCCTTTAAAAAATGTGTTCCTTTTATTGCAGGTGCCCCTTACCTATCAAATAACTTTCATTTGCCTCCAAGTACCAGGCAACTGTGTGCTTTCCTTCTGGTGTTTGCAGTCTTAGTCACAGCCCCACAGAAGGATTAAGTGCAAATGTCACTCTGCCGTTTCCTTCAGTAGATTATGGGAGTATAAATTGGATTGTGTAAGTGCATATTAGCTCTTTCCCTTCAGTGCTAATACAGCAAGCAGTGTTTGAGATCTGGTTGTTTTTTTTTTCTTCCTTACAGAGGAATAGAATGAACAAGCAAGAAGTCAAAACTTTCTTTTCCTTGGCAGGCAGGAATACTAAACTGAGAAGCCTGCCAAACTGCCAATCCCTTTATGGATTGGATCCAATAACCTAGGGATTAAAATTCAGGATGGCTGCTAACTGTCCCAGTAGTGTTTATTGGAAATGATTTATTTATGAAGAAGACCCCCAAGGGGCCCCTTTCAGTGCAGTTGCACCAGTAAGACCTCCTATGCACTAGAGGGAGCAGTGCAAATAACTCTTTTGCTAGCGATTAAAATAGTCATTGGTAAACTAGGCAGGCTGCACCATTCTCTGTGGTAGCCCAGAGCTAATCTCAACTTTGTTTACTCTCATCACTCTTGTAAACTCACATCCCACTTGTCTTTCAGAATTATGTGGACCAGAGCACCTCAAAGTATGGTCTGGGGACCAGTGCTGGTTTGTGAATTGATTGTTATTGATTAGCCATAAGTAAAGAGTAGGTCTTCAGAATCGTTTATAGCAATCCAACAGGATAATTTTGTATATAATAATAAAAAAGCTAAGCTTGTCTTTTAAAAAATATACTTCTGATCCTTTTGTAGTTTGTAAGTACAATGATTGGGTGTTCACACTCACGTATGAGATGTGCCTACCTCAAACCTTGTTACAACGTTGGCACATTTCCCATCTCAAGTGGAAAAAAAATCATCTAATAATTCATTTTTCCCTATTTTACAAAAATATAAATCAGCTGAGAATTAGCATTTTTAAAAATAAACCTCTGGATCCCACAGAGCATTTGACAAAATTCAGCCATCCTGAGTTCCAGCTTTCGCTCTTACACCAAGTATCTGTATGGACGATTCACTTCATCTGAGGGGATGTAAATTCTACATCTACAATGAAGCAGGAGGAGGGAGTACATTGGACTTTAACCATACATCCATGCTTAACAGCATCACCTTTTACCCAAGCTAAAATCTACAGACAAACTCTTCTTTAATTTTTTTTCCCTCATTAAACATACCCAGTTGGACAAAGTCCTATGGATTCTATCCCTGAAATGGAGTACCTCATGTCTCCTTGCCCAGCCATCTACCATATTTCAGGTCTCCTCCTGAGATTCCTATCTTCAGGCACAACCATTACCACATCGCTATTTGAGAGATTTTTCCAAAATGAAGATGTTACTTTTTTGCCTAAAAGCTATTACCTGTACAACAAATTCCAAGCTGTTTGCTGAACTTCCAAAGTTCTTTGTAATTGGGTCTAGTCTACCCTCTTGGCCTGATCTCCAGCCACACTCTCCAAATCACCCTAAGCCCCAGCCACCTGGGCTCCTTGCTGCTCCTCAGACACACCGTGAACTTCTTATCCATGAACACAGGTACTCCATGCCCCGGTTCACTCTGTCACCTCTGCCCTAGAAAGTCTCTTCCTCCATGTCTACCTGGCACTTTCATCCTTCAAAACACAGTTCGTGGCCAGGCACGGTGGCTCACGCCTGTAATCCTAGCACTCTGGGAGGCCGAGGTGGGCGAATCATTTGAGCTCAGGAGTTCGAAACCAGCCTGAGCAAGAGCGAGACCCCATCTCTACTAAAAAATGGAAAGAAATTAATTGGCCAACTAAAATATATAGAAAAAATTAGCCAGGTACGGTGGCGCATGCCTGTAGTCCCAGCTACTTGGGAGGCTGAGGCAGAAGGATCGCTTGAGCCCAGGAGTTTGAGGTTGCTGTGAGCTAGGCTGATGCCACGGCACTCTAGCCTGAGCAACAGATCGAGACTGTGTCTCAAAAAAAAAAAAAAAAAACACAGTTCATGTCACTTTCTCTTTGTATTTTCTCTGATATCTCTCTTTTTTTACTGGATAAATTACTTCCTTATCTATGTCTCCCTCCCTCTCAGATTTATATATTATGCTATAAATGTGAATATTTATAAATATATAAATATGAATGTATTTATAAATATATAAATATGAATATTTGTATATTTGTATCATATAAATTTATTAGTTTACCTATTTTTGTCTCTGCTTTCCCTTTCAAAATCAAGATACCTAGTTAATCTTTTTTTTTTGAGACAGAGTCTCACTCTGTTGCCCAGGCTAGAGTGCCCTGGCGTCAACTTAGCTCACTGTAACTTCAAACTCCTGGGCTCAAGCAATCCTCCTGCTTCAGCCTCCTGAGTAGCTGGGACTACAAGTATGTGCCACCATGCCCGGCTAATTTATATATATATATATACATATATATATATATTTTTTTTTTTTTTAGTTGTCCAAGCTAATTTCTTTCTATTTTTTTAGTAGAGACGGGGTCTCGCTCTTGCTCAGGCTGGTCTCGAACTCCTGAGCTCAAACAATCCGCCCACCTCAGCCTCCCAGAGTGCTAGGATTACAGCATCATGTGGTGAGCCACCACGTCCAGCCTGTTAATCTTAATTATGCTAGTAACCAGTATAGTGCCCCACATATAGGAGATCCTCAATTGTTTCTTATGTCAATATTATAAGTTGAGATACTCTTTCATTTATTCACTTATCTATTCATTCATTTCTTGGAAACCACATGCGTCAAGCTCTCAGGATCTAGTTAGTGATGACTAAGATAGACAAGGTCACAGCCATCATAGAGTTTACATTACAGTGTAGAAGACAGAAAACAAACAAATGAATTGTGAAACAAAAACAAGTAAATAAACAAGATAATTACATGTTGAGATCATTGCTGGGAAGTACCTAAACAGACTGAAGAGATGGAGTCTGCCTGAGGAGACCACCCTAGACAGGAAGGCCAGGAGGGTCCCCTGAGAAGATGACACTAGAGCTTACCGTGTTTCCCCGAAAATAAGACAGGGTCTTATATTTATTTTTCCTCAAAAAGGCACCCTAGGGCTTATTTTCAGGGGATGTGTTATTTTCCCCTCAAAGGCTCAGATTGCAGCATGCACAGGCTGGCCGGGACCTGACAGGAGGAGCCAACCTTGTTGGTGGGGCTGCCCGAACCTTTCTGGTCACCTCTGGGATAGTAGCTGTCATGATGGGGCAGATGAGAATGGCTGCTCATCTTCTTTACCACTCTGGAGATGAAATGCATGGGTTGTGCAGATATGCTGCATAGCCACGCACATCACTAGGTCTTATTTTCGGGGTAGGGCTTATATTGCACAAATGCTTAGAAATCCTGCTTGGGCTTATTTTATGGGTAGGTCTTATTTTCGGGGAAACACGGTATATTTGAAAGATGAGAAGGGCAGAAGTAGAAAAGGGACTGGCTTGTTCAAAGAACAGAAACAATGCTAACATGGCTGGAGCAGGGCTGAATGGTATAAAGAAAGTTGGAAAATATGCCAACTTAATGTCTTACTAGACTACAGTAGGGAGTTTAGATTTTACTCTGAGTAGTAGAAGCCTTTCTAGGGCTTTAAGTAAGGAGTGGCTTAGGTCAGATTACAATTTTAGGAAATGTACTTTTGTCCTTGTAGAGAGTGGATTAAAGAGGAGCAAGAAAAAATCAGGAAACAGATGAAGTGGTTACTCAGGATCCTAACCCAGAGGTGATGATTGCTTGGGGGTAGGAGGGCAAAGGTGGGGATAGAGACAAGTAGATACATTGGAGATGTCATCTGAAGGTCAAATTAAAATTCCTTGGTGATGGATTGAATGTGTGTGGAACTAGGGGGAGCTCAAGGAAATGTAGCAAATAAGAACGATCCTGATGTTTTGGCTTGAACATCAGGGTAGAAATTGGTGGTATTGATTGAATTGGTGAGGGAGCAGCTGGGACCAGGTCGAGGGAGAGGTAAAGCCTAGAATCAAGAGCTCTGTGTTGGTTGGACGTGTATGTTAGGCATCCAAGAGAAGATGTCAAGAATTAGTAAACAGGCCCAGCGAGGTGGCTCACGCCTGTAATCCTAACACTCTGGGAAGCCGAGGCAGGAGGATCGCTCAAGGTGAGGAGTTCGAAACCAGCCTGAGCAAGAGTGAGACCCCCATCTCTACTAAAAATAGAAAGAAATTAATTGGCCAACTAAAAATATATAGAAAAAATTAGCCGGGCATGGTGGCGCATGCCTCTAGTTCTAGCTACTTGGGAGGCTGAGGCAGAAGGATCACTTGAGCCCAGGAGTTTGAGGTGGCTGTGAGGTAGGCTGACGCCACGGCACTCTAGCCCAGGGAAACAGAGTGAGACTCTATCTCAAAAAAAAAAAAAAAAAGAATTAGTAAGTACCTAAGTGGTAGAAAAGAAAACTGAGGCTGAAAAACAGTTATACAGGTACCAAGTGTTAGTACCACCCAAGTCTGTCTGACTCATAACCACTAAGCTAGGCAGCCTCTTCTCCAGTATGTGTGAATCAGAAATTATTTCGTTCAGGCATAACTAGAAAATAAGTACAAAAGATTTGGAAATACAAAGGTGAAAGAGATGGCAAAATAAAACCAAATTTTTTGTTGTTTTAAAGGTTTCTTTTTTTCCCCAGCACAATCTTAAAAGAAAGAAAAGTGACGCAAAATAACCTTTGTCCTGGGATCTAGTTAAGAGCATGCCCTCTGGGGCAGCTTAGGTTCAGCTGATGTCTCTACCACTTACCCTTGTGTGCCCTTGAACAGGTTCTCTCAAAGCTTTGTACCTCTGTTTCTGATCTATAAGGTATTTAAAAATAGGACATACCTTCAAGCATTATCATGAAGATTTACTGAGATGTGTGTGGCAAGTGCTTCCAACACTGCCAGACACATAGCAAGTGCTCACAGAGCATTAGCTATAATCTGAGCTTCTGCAAAGGGTAGGTTTCCCAGCCATGCTGAACTACTTTTAGTTATCCAGTGAAGCTAACCATTCTCTCCACTGGGTCTTTTCCCAGTTCTACTTATAATGAGACATATGTGTCCTTAAAGACCACCATGCTATGCAAAATTGTGTAATAAAAACCACAAGGCTTATGAGAAAATGGAGTTCAGTGGTACAACGCTCAAAAACATGTCTACTGACACATTAAAAAAAATAGGAATCAAAATTAGAAACACTTGTGCAACAAATGATACTATCAAGAGAATGAAAAGACAACCCACATAAATAGAGAAAATATTTGCAAATCATATATCTGATAGCAGTCCAGTATCCAGAATATATAAAGAATACAACAATAAAAAGACAACTCAATTTAAAAATGGGCAAGGGGCTTGCATAGATATTTCTCCAAAAAAGACTTACAACTGGCCAAAAAGCATACAAAAAGGATGCTCACCCTTGTTAGTCATTAGGGAAGTGCAAATCAAAACCACAATGAAATACTACTTCATAATCACTAGAATGCTATAATCAAAGAAAAAAAACCCCAACTCAGAAAATAACAAGTATTGTCAAGGATGTGGAAAAATTGGAGCCCTCAGACATTGCTGGTAGGAATATAAAATGGTGCAGCCACTGTGGAAAACAGTTTGGTCATTCCTCAATAAGTTAAACATAGATTTATGATATGACCTAGAAATTCCACTCCTAAGTATATAGCCGAAAGAATTGACAACCAATGTTCATAATGGCTCTATTTCCAACAGCCAAAAGTTGGAAACATCCCAAACATCCATCAGGTGAGGAATAGGCAAAAAAAGTTGATATATCCATACTGTAGAATATTATTCAGCTGTAAAAACGAATGAAGTACTGATAAATGCTACACTGTGGATGAACTTTCAAAAAGTCATGCTAAGGCCGGGTGTGGTGGCTCCTATAATCCTAGCACTTTCTAGGAGACCAAGGCAGGAGGATGGCTCAAGGTCAGGAGTTCAAGACCAGCCCGAGCAACAGTGAGATCCCGTCTCTATTAAAAATAGAAATAAATTAACTGGCCAACTAAAAATATATAGAAAAAATTAGCCAGGCATGGTGGTGCATGCCTGTAGTCCCAGCTACTCGGGAGGCTGAGGCAGAAGGATTGCTTGAGTCCAGTTTGAGTTTGAGGTTGCTGTGAGCTAGGCCGACACCACGGCACTCTAGTCCAGGCAACAGAGTGAGACTCTTGTCTCAAAAAAAAAAAAGTTATGCTAAGTGAAAGAAGTCAGACACAAAAGACTAAATAATTGTATCATTCCATTTATACAAAATATCCAATAAGACAATAGAAGAAGAGCTAAACATTGACCTATTACCGCTTGTCAGGTATTCTCTCAAATACATTTTACATGTATAAACTCGTTTAACCTTTATAAAAATTGTATGAGGTATGTACTATTATTACTCCCACTTTACAGGTTTAAAAGTTGAGGCATGAATCTGGAATTTCAATCTAAATAGTCTGGTCATAGAGTTTGTGTTTATAACCATTATATAATCCTTGCAAAATATTCAGATTTTAATTTTTTTAAAAAACACTTTGTGGCCGGGCGCGGTGGCTCACGCCTGTAATCCTAGCACTCTGGGAGGCCGAGGTGGGCGGATTGTTTGAGCTCAGGAGTTCGAAACCAGCCTGAGCAAGAATGAGACCCCATCTCTACTAAAAAATAGAAAGAAATTAATTGGCCAACTAAAATATAGAAAAAATTAGCCGGGCATGGTGGCGCATGCCTGTAGTCCCAGCTACTCGGGAGGCTGAGGCAGTAGGATCGCCTGAGCCCGGGAGTCTGAGGTTGCTGTGAGCGAGGCTGACGCCACGGCACTCCAGCCAGGGCAACAGAGTGAGACTCTGTCTCAAAAAAAAAAAAAAAAAAAAGAGTCCTCTGTGCCACGCACCATTCATTGTCCCTTAAACTTCACAGCAACTCTGTGAAGTAGGATTGTCCCCATTTTACAGATAGAGACCAGCCAGGTTGAGTGACTTGCTCCAGAACACACAGTGGGTCAGAGGGAAAGCAGAGAGCTAATGCCACACTGCGTGTCTCCCAAGCCCACTGGTAGCTTCTGTGCCCTTCCAGCCTCCAGGGTCCTCCCAAACAAAGCAAAAGCTTCTGTGTTGAATGGATCATTTAGTTCATCCCCCTATCTCCAGGCAGCAATACATCAAAAGCACCAGACAGAATCCATCCAGATTTTATAAACTCCTTCCCAAGGGATTTCACCATTTCCCATGTCTCCCTTTTCCAATACTAATCCTCATCACCCTAAGTTCTACTTTCAGTCTAACCTAAATCCCACTTTCTTCATATTCAACCTATTTCTTCCTGTCCCACCTTCTAGGGTACTGGAGAAAGCCAGCTGGAGAGCTTCCGGCATGGCGCTGCAACCAAGAGGCTTCATTAAACTGGGGGGCAGAGAAGCCACAGGCTCCGCGCCCCAGCAATTCACCGCAAACCCGAGAACCCCAGCTCCCAAGGCCAGCTGTGTCAGCACTTTGCCCCTTGTTCCCTCCCCTGGGCCCTGCCTTGCCACAGTGATTTATGGGCCCTGTCAATCTGCAGGCTGAGCCTGCAGACAGCTGGAGGTAGCGGGACCAGAGCAGCCATCCGTCAGGCCAGGGGGGATGGGGGCGCCTCGGGAGCGTGGGGGAGGGGTGGGGGACACCCCAGATGACACGGGGGCAGAGATGGGGACCGGACTCCCCTGCACACAGGGTCGAGAGGCCACGGCCTGACCCGGGCCAGTAGCTGGAGGACAAAGACACACAGAGCGGAGAAGAAGGAAGGAAAAGGGCGGCGCCGGCAGCGGGAGCGAGCAGGGAAGTGGAGAGCCGGAATCACCTCAGGAGTTTCTGATTCTCTTTATTCTGAAGACAAAAGCGAAATGAAGATGACAGACGGCGAGAGGCGTTCTGCGCGTTTGTTTTTCAGCAGACCTTCTGGAGGCCCTGGCTGAAATCGCAAATTAGCACCCCCGCACAGCCCCCCGGGCTGCGGCTGGGGGTCAGCGGACCCCCCCAGCCCGGCTGGTTTCGTGGCCGGTCCCTGCAGCCGACACCTCCCCGTGTGTTTGTTCCTCGGCCTCCCTCGCCCGCCAGCCAGACTTTTCTAACTTGGCGCTTTGTGGCCTCCTGCCTCCCTCCCTCTTGGTCCAGCTTACTCCCCGGGTGGCTGTTCACAAGTTCTCTGTCCCTGGGTCCATCTGCGTCACTGCCCCGGCACTTCTTGGCCCTCGCTGACACCTGACTGCCCCTCCTCGTGTGTCCCCAGCTCTCACTCCCGAGCTGTCCCGTTGTTCAGCTGGCAAGTGGCCTCGGTTTCTGATGTCTACCCCCTGCAGGTGCCCCTGCCCTGGCCCTGGGCAGTGGGCCCAGGTGGCCTGTGGAGCAAGGGGTGGGGTCTCCCGGCCAGCATTTGCTGGGGAGCGGGGGGCCGCGTCTCTCCCAGCTGCAGGCAGCTTGGCAGGAAGGCGAGGCAGCGCCGTAGTTAGGGGAAACAAAACAGGCAGCCGGCAGCTCCTTTTATCTGGAGTGGATTTGATATTCCAGGCCAGGCCCCATGAATGCTCAGGCACTCTCTTACATGCACACACACACGCGCACACACACACACACACACAGGGACACACAGAACACAATAGCTGTGCACGGAGCAGCCTCAGACAGCCTCACAACCAGACTTCCAAATTCACATCTCTCACAGGCACCCAGGAATCAGAGCCCCCCACTCCCCCACTCCCCACCCCAGTCCACACCTGCACAGAGATGGGCCCTGTCCCCTCGTGCCCCAGGAGCCCTGAGGCCAGGAAAGATGCCGATGGGAGTGTCCACTGCACGAGAGGACACGAGGCCCCCACACTGAAACCCACCCACGCTATGGAGACACCAGCCTCTTCCCCAGGGTGGTGGGAGGAGGAGGAGGGAAAAGGGAAGGAGGAAGCGGAGGAGGAGGAGGAAGGAGGAACACAGCTCTCTGGCCCAGGCTCTTCAGCTGGAGGAGGGCAAAGAAGATTGGCTCCCAGTACACCCTGTGGGTCCAGAAACCTGCCCTGTCTCCCGGGGCAGGAATCCAGGACCAAGGAAGCCCATCTGTTTCCCGGCTGCTGTGATTTCTTTGTTTCCCTTTTCTTTGAATGCCCCTTGATTTATGAGACTAGGGATGAAGATCTCTTCTCATTTAACTTACTTTGAAGCTGATTCAAGTTGTTTTAATAATAAATCAGTCTAAATAAAAAGCAAAGTTTCCATCTGCTCACATGTGGTCTGGAGGGCGGCTGCTCCCTGAACGGGTCTGCGGGGAAGTGCGCCCCCTGGAGGCTGAGTGGAGATGGCAGCGCCTGCCCTGGAAACCAGGCAGGAGTGTCATCCTTGAGCACTGTGTGTACTACAGACACTGTATGTGCACTACGTATACACCACACACACCCCACATGTACCCTGTATACGCACTACATATACGCCACACATACGGTACATATACACTGTATATGGACTACATATGTGCCACACACACCCCACATATACACTGTATATGGACTGCATATATACCACACATACACCACATATACACTGTATATGGACTGCATATATACCACACATACACCACATATACACTGTATATGCACTACATATACAACACACACCCCACATATACACTGTATATGGACTGCATATATACCACACATACACCACATATACACCACACACGCCCCACATATACACTGTATATGCACTACATATACAACACACACCCCACATGTACACTGTATATGCACTACATATACAACACACATACAGTACATACACACTGTATATGGACTACATATATGCCACACACACCCCACATATACACTGTATATGCACTACATATACACCACACACACCCCACATACACACTGTATATGCACCACATATACACTACATATGCATTATATATTATGTAAACATATATACACTATATGTACACCATGTGTACACTATGTACGTACTGTATGAACACTATATGCACTACATATGCACTATATATTAACTATATATGCACTATGTATATACTATATGTGTACTACATATCCACTATGCACTATAGAGCACTATCTGTATGCTGTATATGCACTACACATGTACCATATATGCACTACATGTACACTGCAAATGCACTATATGTGCACTACATACACACTAGATAGATACTACATATACACTAGATATACACCACATATACACTATATATACACTATAATCCCATCACACCCCAGTGAGGTAGGCACTGTTATTATCAGGTTAGAAGCATGACTCAGGAAAACTCCACCAGCCCTAAGCCTTGCCACCCCCCTGCAACCCCCTGCACACGACCCCCCACAGGCCTCCTTGGCTGGGACAGTCCTGGCTACGTCTGCTTTGCTGGGGAAGGGCAGGCACAGGAAGATTTCTTCTTTTCCACCAGGCCCTGCTCTTCTATCTTCCCAGATTTCTCGTTTTCCTTTCATTTTGAATAAATATTCACTTAATACATGTGGCTGAATTTCCTCTTGCTTCGAGGGGAGGAGATCATAGTATCCAACCCCACAGACTGCTCCAGACCCAGCTTCCCTGCCCGTCCATACCCCTCTCCCAGACTCTGCCACCTAGAAATGTCTGCACAGGGCCCCCCAATCAGATAAGGGGCAACTTGAGCCCAAGGAACCCAGGCAGCAGCTGCTCAGACCTATATATAACCTAATCACAGCTCTACCAGGCTTCAGCTCTGTGACCTTAAACAAGTGGCTTGACATCTCTGATCCTTCACTTCCTTGGCTGACAGTGGGGATGACAGTTTCCACCTTGCGAGGTCATGGGGGTCGTGCTCGCCCCATGTCCAACACAGGGTAATTGCTTAGGAAATGGTTGCTATTCTCGTGGCTCCTGGGCCTGAGCAGCCGCCCAGGGTTGGGTAGGAGCATAGCGAGGGTAGAGGGGCTCCGGGGAGAAATCTCAGCTGGTGGGAGGGGCCTGAGAACTAACGATGATGCTTAAGGCCACACAGGGACACCCCAAAATGCATGCCACCCCCTCCCACAACCGAGCAGAGGGAGGTGGCTGGCAGGAGGTGTAGGACCGAGGCTTTTCACAAATGCATGTGGGAGTCTCAGGCACCACCAAGTGCCGCCGCCCGGAGGAGTAAGATATGAGGAGTGTAATGTTTCTCTGGCACAGTGCACAAGCTGTCCCGACAGCTGGGGAAGTGTGGCCCAGTTAGGAACCTGCTAATGACGTTCTCTGCCAGCTCAGGATGGAGTGAGGAGGTCCAGGCCTCCAGG
>CAUYPO010033814.1:0-30696 GCA_963574435.1 Cheirogaleus major
CAGTATATCAAGTACCTAGATATAGTATTTGGTATGTAACAAATCCTGCATTAACTTTTCTTGAATGATTGACTAAATAAGTATTTGGGGCTTAGAGGAATAGGAAAAAAGTGGAAAAGATCATCTAACATGCCCTTGGATGTTCTCATGTGCTAAGCACTAAAAGTATGTTAAAATATTGTTTTAGTTAATCTTCATAACAGCAATATAAATGTGATTTTTAATCTCCACTCTATAGATGAGAATTTCATAGTTTAGAGAGGTTAACATGACCTATATAAGGCTACACAACTCATGATTGATAGAGTTGGGAATTGTGCACAAGAAATTTCATGTTCTTCTGCTATTTGGTGCTATTTTAGAGGCTTATCTTTATTCCTTATGACTCTAGGTTGGAAATACATGACTGAAAATTTTTCATAGACAGTGACACAAAATACTCCCATGGCTTAGAAAAAGTCATTTCTCCCCTTCTGCTGTTCTATACTAGTTAATATGATATATTAAAAGAAAAACCTTTGGAGAAAAGGAGAAATTGCTTGCCATTTACTTACTGAGTGACCTTGGGCAAGTAACTGAGACACCCAGGGCCACTGTTTACTTAAATATAACAAGAAAATAATAAAAGCTACCTCAGGAATTTGTTGCCAAAATGTCAATATATATTATAGATTTTCAATAAGTTTGTTATCCTACTGTTTTAAAAATACATTTCTTGGCTTTTTTTGAAATAAGGTAAATATAATTTGGCTCAGTGTGAAACAGTCCTAGATGGAAAATAGAATACAGCAAGTTAGAGTATAACTTAAAACAGTGTATATTTCAAAGTCTATTTATAAATAGCTTTGGAATTCACCACCTGATATTTTTTGCCCCAAAATGTATCTTCCTAGTTAAGTTTTAATTCATTTAAAATGTCTTTGCATTCCCTAAATGCATGTGTTCATTAAAATCAAATTAGGAAATTTAAAATCTACAGTGCTAAGAAATGATTATTCCAAGTTGACTAAGACAACCCCTGCTTCATGCAGTTCAGAGACATGTGCTAAGAGACTCTGTGGTAATGTGCAGTGTCAGGTAGAAATGGGAAGAGCTATGGAAGCACAAAATGAATTTCAAGTGGCAAATCTAACCCCTCTAAGGAATACTTTCCTATTTTCCTATGTGTTGTTTTCTTCCATCTTTTAGTATTGGCTTAAAATCTGCTAACTATGAAATATACTTACCTTTGAGACACAATATGCAATGTTGTTTACTCCTATGATCTTTTATAATATGCTTTATTTCTCCCTCTCTTCTCTCTTATATTTGGCATATTTTTAAAGTAAAGCATTGTTTAGCTCTTTATCTCTGAAGCTTTGATGTCTCTGTGATATGTGCACAAAAATAATTTAATTGTGGTCACAAAACATATCCTATTCTTCATATTATGTACATTTTCTAGTCCATATTTATGTACTCAAAAATGTATCTGATGAAATAAATTAATCCATAGTTCTCTAGTTGTATTATTATGTGCATGCATTTCTTCCTTTTTGTCTTACATTTAAATCATACAGAAAACATTAATTTATTATGTTATGTATAGAACTCTTGGTAAGGTGGGCAGGTTCATTTCCACAAAATGTGGTTGGTAATTACCAAAAAAACTTTGTTGAATTTGTGAGTAAATTATTGTGGGAGATGCAATGCATTAGGATCTGGGAATAGAGTCTGACTTTTAATCCACAGCATAGACATAATTGTTATCATGAAACTATAACACAGTTTATTCCTGATAGAAGAACATACTGATTACTTTCAATTTTTGGCAATTATGACAAAAACGGTTTATAAACATTTGTGTGCATGTTTTTGTGCAGACTTAGGTTTGTAATTCATTTGGATAAGTGCATATACGAATGGATTACTGTCTCATGCCTAAATCATGTTTAGTTTTGTCTTTCAGACTGGCTGTTCCATTTTTTAGTCCCACTGGCAGCCAGTGAGAATTCTTGTTGCTCCATATTCTCACCAGCATTTGTGTTGTCAATTTGCTGGATTTTCGCCATTCTAATAGGTGTGTGGTGATAGATCATTATTGTTTTAGTTTGTAATCCCTAATGACATATAATATTGAACATTTTTTCATATATTTATTTGCATTGATTTACTTTTTTTTTATTAAGCGTTGGTTCAAATTGTTGCCCACTTTAAAATTGGTTCAGTTGGGTTGTCTGTATTCTAACTGTTGAGTTTTAAGAGGTTTTTGTTCTATTTTGTATAGAAGTCCTTTATCTTATATATGCTTTGCAAATATTTCCTCACTCACAATCTATACGTTCTCTTTTCATTCTCTTGATGGTGTTTTCTCACAGAAGACGTTTTTCGTTTTAGTCAAGTTCAGATTATCAATTTGTTCTTTTATGTATCATGCTCTTGTATCTAAGAAATCATTGACAAACACACGCAGTTTCTTCTATGTTCTCTTCTAGAAGCTTTAAAGTTTTTCATCTTACATATTGGTAAGTTAAGTTAGTTTATTAACTTACTTTTTTAGTCAATTTTTGTGAAAGGCATATTAGTGCCTAGATTCTTTTTTTTAAACACATAGATGTCTAGTTGTTAACACCATTTCTTAAATTGTCTCTAATTATTAATAATTCTTTACTCCTTTGTCAAAGAGCAGTTGACTGTATTTGTGTGGGTTCATTTCTGGGCTAATTATTCTGTTCCATTGATGTATTTGCCTATCATTTCACCAATATCACACTGCCTCAACTACTGTAATTTTCTAGTATGACTTGAAGTTGGGTTATGTTAGTCCTTTGACTTTGTTCTTCTTTAATATTGGGTTGGCTAGTCTCAATATTTTTTTCTTTTGAAAGAAACTTTACAATCAGTTTGTTGATATCACAAAATAACTTTCTGGGATTTTGTTTGGAATTACACTAAACCTATAGATCAAGTTGAGAAGAACTGACATCTTAGAAATATCATGTCTTCCTATCCAAGAACATGGATATTTATCCATTTTTTTAGATTTGTTTTTATTTCTTTCACTAGAATTTTATACTTTTCCTCATATAGATCTTATATATGTAGTCACATTTATAACTATTTCACTTTTTATAGTGCTAACGTAAAGAATCTTATGCCTTTTATTTCAAATTCCAGTTGCTCATTGCTAGTAGATGTATAGTAAAGCAATTGATTTTTGTGTCTTAACCTCATATCCTGAAGCCTCACAATGATCATGATTTAGTTCCAGTAGTTGATTCCTTGTGATTTTCTATTTAGACAGTCATGTCACCTGTTAAAAAATATATTTTTATTTCTTCATCCCAACCCGTATTCCTTTTCTTGATTTATTACATTAGTAAGGACTTCCAGTACATTGATGAATAGAAGTGATGAGAGCAGATACCCTTGTCTTGTTCCTGATTTCAGTAGGAAAGCTTCTAGTTTGTCACCACTAAGCATGATGTCAACTGTAGTTTTTTTTGTAGATGTTCTTTATTATGTTAAGGAAGTCTCCATCTATTCTTGGTTTGCTGAGATTGGTTATTATGAATAGGTGTTGGATATTGTCAAATGTTTTTTCTTGATCTACTGAATGATCCCATAATTTTTCTTTTTTAGCTGATTGATGCTATGGATTACATAAATTGATTTTTGAATATAGAACCAGTATTTCCTTAGTGTAATAAATTCACATTGGTTGTAGTGTATACTTATTTTTATACACTTTTGGATTCAATTTCCTGCTGTTTTTTAAAAATAATTTTCGCATCTTTATTAATTAGAGATATTGATCTGTAGTTTTTCTTTCTTGTACTATCTTTGCTTTTGTAATTATGGTAGTGCTGGCTACATAGAATGAGTTAGAAAGTGTTCCCTCTGCTTCTGTTTGTTACAAAGAGTTTGTAAAGAATTGATATATTGTAATTTCCAACTTAAATGTTTGATGAATTCACCAGTGAAATTATCTGGGTCTGGTGCTTAATATTTTAAAGGTTAACGATTATAGATAAAATTATAGATAGATAGGTAAAAAGATAAATAGATAATTTCATTCTCCTTATGTAAGTTTTGGTAGATTGTGTCTGTGAAGGAATTGTACTATTTCACCTAAGTTATCAAATTTATGACCAGAGAGTTGGTTATAATATTTTTTATTCTCTTTTTAATATTCATGGGCTTGTTAGTGATAGCCCCTCTTTCATTTCCTAAACTAGTAATTTGTGTCTTTCTCTGTTTTTCTTAGTCTGTCTAGGAGTTTATTTATTTTATTGATCTTTTCAAACAATCAATTTTTGCTTTCTTTGAATTTCTCTATGGTTTTCCTGCTTTCAATTTCATTGGCATCTACTCTGATTTTTATTATCTTCTGCTTACTTTGGATTTAAGGTCTTCTTCTTTTTCAAGTTCCTTAAGGAGAATAATAAAATTATTGATTTTAGATGTTTCTTTCTTCCAATATTGAATTCAGTGCTATAATTTTCTCTATAAGCACTGCTTTTGCTTCACTTAGCAAATTTTGATAGGTTGTACTTTCATTTTTATTTACTTCAAAATCAAAATATATTTTAATTTCTCTTGATAATTTTTGACCTCAGTATTATTCAAAAGTCTGTTGTTTAATATCCAAATATTTGGAGATTTTCCAGCTATCTTCCCATTATTGATTTCTATTTTAATTCCATTGTGATCTGACAGCATATTTTGTGTGATATTTATTCTTTTAAATTTGTTAAAATGTGTTTATGGCTCAGAATGTGGTCTAGCTTTGTGAATGTTTTATGTGGAAATGTAATTGTTTTTGAACACTGCAAAGCAAAAGTAGTGTCTAAAAACATCTTAAGATCTGTCACTATAACTGTCACAACACTGAGCCCCCATTAATGCAGGTGACCCTGTTAAATTAATATGGATAAGTTTAAAACTAATGGGTTTGTAAACTTGATAAATAATTCTAAATTAAATAATAAACATGAAATATAGAGAATTAATATACCATATGCATATGTTTCTTGCAATTACCAGGCATGGCCAGCTTTGATTGATGTATAATGACTGAGAAAAAGTTAGACATTTTACAAAAGAACATACGTCAAAATTATCTTATTTGAAGGTAAAGATAGCTAGAATATGTTTATATGAAACATGAAAAGTCATTGTTTGAGGGCTAATGATAGTGCCACATCTTAGCATTTTAGGCTGACAGCTTAGTTTGCAACAGTTACGGAAACAAGACCCTTTGGGCTACTGAATTTGCACACTGGAAGATCTTTAGGTTATATGCAGGACAAAGATAGCAGCTGTCAGAAGAATCATCAACATGATTGTGTGAGCTAAAATAAATAAGTTCCCCAAGGTCTCTCATATCAAATGTAAGTTGGAATGATGAGATGGTTTCTAAAGTAGATGAGAATGTGATTATAATTTTTTAAAACTAAAGTAATTTAGGCCTCACTTGCTAAATATCCATAGTTTGGCTAAACTTCCTACTGTAAATCTAATTCTTCTATCTATCTAAAATCTTTTAATAATCACCGTATTTATTTTCATTTCAAGTTCATTTTACTTGACTCACCCCTTCTTTCACTATACTTCATTCTTACACTATGATCAACCAAGCAGAACTATTTATACTACTGATAATAAAGCTCAAAATTGTATGTCCCTTCAATAATGCCTAGTTATTATTCCAAATATTTTACTGCTATTTCTTCTTAGAAGAATCCCATTATATCCTAAGAGGATTTAGACAGTCTCTCTCTTTATCCTCAGTTACATTCCTCTATCAAACCTCTCATTTTATCTATTGCAAATGTTGCCTTGCTACTTTGTCTCATTCTTATCTTTTAGAGGGCATGAATTATATTTTATACATTTTTATCAATATTATATAACAATACTTATTTAATGTCATAAAACTGATAAATAATATTTAAATGTATAAATAGTGGTGAATGTCCACATATTGATGAGTCAGAGACAGTCCTAATGCTTAGGGGAAAATAGAATGACACATAGGATAAGAAGAAATATATAGTGTAATAAGACCAGTAGCATACTGGATGAGTACTGCACAAGGTCCAAAGACTTAACATACAGTGTTATTAGGCAAAACTAACATATAAACCAAAAATGGCCCCAAAGATTCAAATATTATGTAAAACAAAGAATCAAAATATGTCACAAACATTCTGAGAATATATAAGTATATAACATCTCTCTGAGTTGAAGTTTTCCATAAAGAACTTCTTCAGCCCTGTTTCTGTCTATTGGTGAGATATCTCATGGAGCTAAAAAAAAGTTCCTTACATCTCCTAAAAGTAACATTTTCATTATCAGAAAAGGCAGACATAAAGATTTGAGATTTGCTATTCATAATGCTATATAATACAGAATTTCCTAGGGTCTCTTCCTAAACTCAACCTTGATTCCGGGATTTCCCAAATAATATGTACTTCATGAAGACTTGAGAAAATTGCATTTGTGATCTAAAAGTCTGTAAAAAAAAAAGTAGAAATTTTCCTTAGCACAAAGTTTAGATAAGTTGTTGAGAAAAAAAAAAAAGAGCTAAGAATTTGTATGTAAAATATGGAAAAGAAAAACAAGGTTTGGACCAAAACCAGAACCTATGTTATGAAAATACTAAAAAAAAGAATGTCTAACAGTAAATGAAGTCTAAATTCCATAAAGTAGGAATCTATAAAGAATGTTTCTGGCATACCTGACTTTCTGAGAGCAATTTCCCTAATTCCATAGAACGCATTTCCTCTTCCTGGGAATCTTTGATGACTTGGGGTAGATATCCACTGAGCAGGGAATTAGCAGTCTTTCTAGGGGTAAAGAGAAGGCTTTTAAACACTTAAATATTAGTAAGTTTAATATGGCTCAGAGGTGAGAGGTGATGAGAGGGATGTGATACAATGCTAATGAAAAAAGTAAAAGCAAGGTCACAGAAGACATGGAAACTGATGTTAAAATATTTACAATTTCTCTAAGGACATTAGGAGGTCACTGGAGAGTTTAATAAAGAGTGGCATGCTAAACTTTGCAGTTATGAAAATGATTGAATTTACAGGACAATTATAACAGAGACAGAGGGGTCATAAGAAAGTTACTAACATAGCCTAGGTGGGTGAAGCTGGTGGAATGGAGAATGGTGATAGCAGCAGAGATGAAATTATATGTACAGGTTTGAAAGACTTTTAGGAAAAGCAGAGGACAGTGAGCAGAAAATAATGAGGCTTCAGAATAAAGCAAAATTGCTTGATAAAATAATATTTGAAATGACTTTGTAAACCTTTTAAGCATTATTCAAAGAATCCCTAATAATTTGGGCAGGAAAATGGGGTTAAGAAAACTAAGGTTCTGGCAATCAAGTGAGATAAGAGATTTGGTAATTTTTATTCAAGTATGAAATATTTTTAAAAAAAGAATTAGAATATGGAGGGAGATATGAAATATAGTCCCCTACACATTCACATATAAAAATTTGATTTAAAAAAACAAAAAACCCAGATTTCTAGTACTCATTCATTCACATATTTTTTCCCATCTTTCCAACACAGCAAGACCAACTTTCCATTTCAATAAATATACATTTCTATCATTATAATTAATGACTGGAGAACATTCTATTGGATAATTAGATTGTTTTCTACTCTTAAGTGTCCAATTATTTATTTAAGAGAAATCTGTACAACTAGTTATTTTAAGTAAAAATACATGCCTACTTTAAGGCTTTTAATATGTATCCTTAAATTCAAATTGGCATTACATTTAATACAGAAAAAATGAACTTATTTTTGCCAGTATAGTTAGTTTTTTTTAAAGAAAAGGAAATAAAAAGAAAAATGAAGACTTTGATGAGAATTCTATCTCTTATTTATTACAGGTATGTTTTGGGATTTAAAAACACATAACTTTCAGAGCTTTGTTTTCATCTGGTTGTTGTAAAGATTAAGTGAGACAGACATGAATTATGCAAATCATATACCATAATATACCTTGTGGATTTTCTGCATATTTTCCAGTCTCAAAAAGGTCCCCCCACCCAGCTTCCTTCACTTCCAAGAAGACCCTCATTTATTTTCTTCACAGGAAGTTTTATCTAAAAGGGTCTGTTCTAAATATTCTCTAAATATTTATCTTAAGATTCCCAAATTTGTCTTTGTTACCAAGTAAGATGACAGGCTTCGTAAAAGTAGTAACTATCTTAATGAATTCATAGGCTTGTTCTTAACATTAGTGTGTAGTAAATAGCATGATGGCAATAAATTTCAATGAACTATTAATATAAGAGTACAAAACCCTGGAACCTGTTAAACAAATTCTCGAAGGAGCAAGAGCTCTTAAAATTATGCCCCTAAATCCATTTTAATTTTAATTTTTAAAGTTTACTTTTAAATAAAATGTATCTTTTTATTTACAATTACTAAATTTCTGTGTGGGTTTGCAAAGACAATACCAAGAGGCACATTGTTTGAAATGCAACATTTGCTTTTTGTTTGACTTTTTAAACCGGGAAAATGTTTTTTCAAATTGTAATGTCTATGTTTTAAGATATGCTGTAACTATTATTTGGCATAATGTGAGCTTTTCATACTCATGCTACCTTGCAGATTTGACAATCTCATTTCCATTTTTAGTGAAAATAAAGATTACATCATGGAGACCTGCAAATATTGCATTGTTTCCTTTTAAATATTAAATGTTTTCAAAATCCAATACAAGTGAAATTTTAATATGTAATAATTTTTTCTCAGCAAGAACATCTTATAGCATGGTTCCAGAAGGTCCTGAATACTATCATTGTGCTATTTCTCTTTAAATTACCTATTGATGGTATGCTTGGTATGCATTTAATGTATGCAATATGTATTTTAAAAACCCTTTAGCTATTATTACTCTAGAATGAGAAACTCAAAATTTTTGTGAATTTATGTTTTAAATCTATGAAACCATTAGACACAATTCAGATTTTACAATGCTCTTATCAAAGCTATCATGATGCCATAGAGAAAAACAATGAAATGTTGTTTTTCTTTTATTCTGCACCTTGTAATAGTTCAGTGATCTAGATAAATTGATGCACCTTTGTTAACCTGTATTCCTCCTTTGTAAAGGACAAAAATTAACTAAAACACAATTATCATAAGAATTTAATGAAAGATTATTTGTAAATATGGCTGTACATTGGAAAGAACTATAAACATGCAACTTATTGTATACATACATGTGCATATATATGAGATACACTTATATGTCACATATATGCATGTATATATATATATATATACACACATTTGTTTTTACTGAATTAATGGCTGGGTTCAGTAACTTACTTGTGTACAAAATTCAATGAAATGTCAGAACATTGTTAATTTTGTTCAAAACAATTTGAAAACTTTCAAAACAAAGAACAGCTACAAAATATTTTTCAGATTTTGACAAATGAGAAATACGATTTAGCTCTTCTAAGCAGTTGCTGAAAACATTGAGAATACTTTAAGATTCCTCCCAACTATATAATCATAGACTGGGAATAAAAAAATGAGAATTTGGGTTTGATTCCGTTATGATTTGTTGCAATTTTAGAAAATTCTGGAAAAAGTACATTATATATATATGTATGTACGTATATATATATACACACACACACTTTAAAAATATTCCTTTCAGTAAGAAAAATGATACCTTTCAGTGATTATGAGACTTGTATGCCAATTCTCACACAGGTCAAAGTCAACGGTTCTGTCCTTAATGTAGGAAGCTCAATAATTACACAAAGTATTGCCCAGGGATACATGACTATGGATTTCCATTTTGGAAAAGAAAACATTAAAAGTGCACATTAACATTTAATTTTATCTTTATTCTTTTATCCTCACCATCATATATTATACACTCAAGAAAAGTGAAAAGGAATGGAAAGTCCTTTCCTTTCTTGATGCTAGCATAAAAGCCGTTAACAATTTTCCAATGAAATTTAACAAATGTATAAAAGAATTTTCATTAAATTCCTTCATATATGATACATGAGCATCTATATATTGATGTGATAACTGTGATTATTTAAGCTACTAAAAAAATATTCCACTAAAAAGGTATTTTAGATAGTATGAGTTTCTTACTATATCAGATAACATTCCAAGTAATAATAGTTAAGCTCTAGAGTCATAGCTGTGTGGTATTAAGAATCCAGGATCTCTTTTCTGTTTAACTTTGGTATCCATAGGTTTTTGTCCCTTTTTTTGTTCATTACCCAAAGAGGTTCATAACCATATATACATTTCTTGTACATTGTTGCCAACAGAAAGGGGATAAAGAAAAAAAATAAGGATGTGGTTTTTGTTTTTGTTTTATTTTTTCTTTTAAATGTCAGAAAATATAGTTGCCTACTCGACCTTCACTTTATCCCACTGGCCAGATCAAAGCCACATAATCTAGTGGCAAGATAGTCTTTCCCTAAATATTCACATGTGTAGCTTTGGCTTCTATTGCCATGGAAAAATGGGCAAAGAAATGTCACAAAATAACTTGCCATTTCTGCCAAAATGTTGAACACAATCCAAAGTCTAGTGTTGCTTGGAATTTATTACAGTTTGTTAGTATTGACAGTTTTTACTACAGTCTCGATAAAAATGGAATCTGTTTGTGTTTTCATGCATGGAATTGTTATGCTTAGAAGTTGAAAGATGAGTTTTACAGTAAATTTCCCTTACTTAAACTGTTTTTGCTCAAATGAGTATACGTATGTAAATGTGCATATGCATGACATTCGATATATATTACACATGTAAACATATATGAACGATGTACCTATAAGAAGCATACTTAATAAGTCAAATTTTTTAAAAGTGCATGTAGCATGTCTAATATTATGAAAAGCTAAACGGATAAGCAGAACTCTTAGAAAAATAATTTTTTCTTTTTATTTATTTTTTTCAGCATATTATGGGGGTAAAAATGTTAAGGTTACATATATTGCCCTTGCCCCTCCTCCCCCCTCGATTCAGAGCTTCAAGCGCGTCCATCCCCCTGTTGGTGCGCATCGCACTCATTATATATGTATATACCCATCCCCTCCTCCCCCGACTTGCCCGACACCCAATAAATGTTATTCTTATATGTCCACAATATTGAATCATGTTAAGAACTAATAAAACAGGTTCTTCTTGTATCCATTTACAGCCATTGTAAAATTCTAAAATATCATATATTTTCAATTTTACTTTGTGTAACTTTATTCCTGGTCATATATATTGATCCTTTATCCCACTGAAATGTATTGCTTAAGTAAAGATGCTCAAAAAAGCAGAATGGAGAAAAATGACCTCTTCAAGGAAACCTGATAAAATCTTTTAGATAACATTTAGGTTACTGGATACTTTTGTTAGAGTCTCTAATATCCTATATATGTGAATTCAATAGCAAACAGAAATGAAGCATAATAAGTGGAAGGAGAAATAAGCCATATTAAGAGAATGATCTGTGATAATCTCTAGTTGTTTTTTTTGAAGATCCTAACATTTACAGATTAAACTATGTGAGTAGATGCCGGAGCCAGCCGGCGACGTGCAGCACCTGGAGTTCAGGGGTGAGGATGAGAAATAAAGAGACAAACAAAGATGGGAACGGGAGGACGGAGTCTAATGATGACTGCCGTGCCGCGTTTATTTTGGGGGGTTAATTTATACAGAGAGATAAAATGAAAACA
Source organism: Cheirogaleus major (assembly GCA_963574435.1). NCBI lineage: Eukaryota > Metazoa > Chordata > Mammalia > Primates > Cheirogaleidae > Cheirogaleus > Cheirogaleus major. The sequence continues at coordinate 11,717 of CAUYPO010033814.1, forward strand.
AGACATAATGGGAAAAAAAAAATGGTACAGGCTTACAATTATCTTGAAACCAGGCAGTAACCATGAAACATATTTTATCGGTTGGGCAAGCTTGTCATCCTGCTTTTCTACTTTCTAATCTACACCCAAAGACTCTTAAGAAACAGCAAGACTATGAACACTAAAATCATTCAAGCAATTTAAAAGAACAGAAGACTCAAGAATGATATAATGCTTTGCCTTGGGAAAATGCTACAAAGGAAAAACATTCTAAGGAGTAGGTAACAGGAGATAACGGGTGGCTGCTTCAGTGGTTTTTTCATGACTGCAGCTGCACTGTTTCCAGCACCCTCTAACTAGGTGAAAGGGTAAGAATGCCAGAGCTACGAGCTAAGGCCAGTGCTACGTCACAAGGACCCCAGTGTTCTGGGCAGCAGCCGTGCCCCAACTCTCCCGTGTTCGGGACAGCTGCCGACACACAGTGAGCTGTGATTGCACCACTGCACTCCAGCCTGGGGTGACAGAGTGAGATCCGTCTCAAAAAAAAAAAACAATTAAAAAATTTGAGGAGGCGATAATTTGTTACACAGCCAAAGCTAACTGATACACTTCCCAAAGTAGCCCGGAAGGAGTTCTTTGCACACGTATCGTCGGGCATGTTACTATTTGACTTCACATCCCAACCACAGCTGATTGGAACATAGATTTGTCCATATGGCAAGCAACAATGTAGGGGTGGCCAAGAAGAACCATGTACCTTAGAACAGTTCTCTGTGTTGGACATTGACTCACCAATTCATTCAGCTTGTGTCTCTCCCAGAGAGTTTGAATGCTAAACCCCAGACAGATACAAACACTTGAGTGACCCATGAGCCAAAGAACAAATTAAAACATAACAAAAGCAGAAGCAATCAGACAGGAGAATCTGTTGATAATCTTCCTCTCAAAGTTCTACTTTGGGTATCTCACCTGGGCCTTGGTAGAGAAGCAGGTTGTCACCATTATCTGTCACCAACACAGAACCGATTGTTTGACGTGGCGTGGTCACCTCTCAAGCTTGAACAGGCATGCAAGAATCCGCTTTAGGCAATTGTGAAACACATCTGTTCTCCATCGCGTGCACCCTGCTCTGTGCATTGAGAGGTTGCCCTGTGTCTCCTGCAACATCAGACCCTCCTGTTCTCTGCCTTGAAGCTGAGTTTGGTCAATGGCGGCCCTGCAAGGCGAGAGCAGGGCTGGAGGAGTGAGCGACGCGGCCGCTGATTCCCCAGCTCCCGCTTCCCTGCAGGGCTGCGCATGTGGGCAGTGGTCAGACGCTCCCGCTGCAGGCTAAAGCCCCTGCCAGGCCCCTATAACTGCCTTCTCTCTTCACCTTTTCAAGACAACGGGCGGTGACAGCTCCCCCACATTGCTAGTCCCAGGATGTCCCACCATCCTTTGTTGAGTTCCCTTAGTCCTGCCCACATCTAAATAAATAGTCCTTGCATTAAACCCTCCTCATTTAACCCATTTGACTGTGCCAGCTGCTTCTCCCCAAGTCACCCACTAGCACACACCCCGGCACTACAGCAGCGCTACTCGTTCTAACCAGAGGCGAACCTTTCTTATCGACTGTCACAGAGGAGGAATTCACATTTTAAGAAAAGAAGGGGCTCATGGTGAAGGGGCTCACGCCTTTAAGAAAAGGCGGTGGCTCACGCCTGTAATCCCAGCACTCTGGGAGGCTGAGGTGGGAGGATCGCTCAAGGTCAGGAGTTCGAAACCAGCCTGAGCAAGAGCCAGACCCCGTCTCTAATAAAAATAGAAAGAAATTAATTGGCCAACTAAAAATATATACAAAAAATTAGCCGGGCATGGTGGCGCATGCCTGTAGTCCCAGCTACTCGGGAGGCTGAGGCAGGAGGATCGCTTGAGCCCAGAAGATTGAGGTTGCTGTGAGCTAGGCTGACGCCACGGCACTCTAGCCCGGGTGACAGAGTGAGACTCTGTCTCAAACAAAAAAAGAAAAGAAAAGAAGGAAACGCCACCCTTTTTCCAGCATGCAGACACAAAACACAAAACAGCACTTCCTCCTTTGCCGGTCATTTAAAAGGAATTCTTCCTCAGCAAACTTCCCAGGCCTGGACACAGTGGTATTCAGTATACGGATTGGCTGGAAAGACAGGGCCAGTGGTCCGGCGTGCAGGAACGGGATAGAGCCCAGCAGCTGTGCCCTATCCGAATGGCGGCCCAGACCTGATGCCAAAAGGTTCTGTTTAGTGACTCCCACAAATGTTCCTTCTTGCCTGGTTCACCGGAAGTCAGAGGGATCTTGCCCTTAAATTACACCATCCCCTTTGCTTCCAACAAACTTTTTGTGTCAAATGTGCTTGGTGACTGATGTGATATTAAAACATGGCCCCATACTCTTTTCTGTGTGTGTGAGACAGAGTCTTGTAAGGTCGCCCCGGGTAGAGTGCAGTGGCATCATCACAGCTCACAGCAACCTCAAATTCCTGGGCTCAAGCAATCCTCCTGCCTCAGCCTCCCGAGTAGCTGGGACTACAGGTGGGTGTCACCACGCCCAGCTATTTTTTTCTATTTTTAGTAGAGATGCTGGTCTCACACCCCTGACCTGACAGGGAACTGTCAGGTACCGCTTCAGGCACCCTGTCTGAGTACTAAAATAAAATCTTAAGGCTCCCCACACCGGCTGACTGAATGGACTCCCTCTTGGCCAATGGGATATATCCTAAAGCTGAGTTGCTGCTGGCCGTGAGAAGGGAGGTCAGACATGCCTCATCACGGCCCCTCCTTTTTTGGAGACATCCTTTGTCAGTCATTAACAGGCCTGAGGCTGTGCGAGTCACACCTGCAGGTCCTCAATATATATACCCTTGAGTCTGGGTGGATGTCCGGTGGCTTGTCTCTGATTAACAGACTTCCTCATCTTAACTTAAAACCTTCCTAGTCTTTCCATAAAGCTTCATTTCTTTAGCCAATTACTAATCAGAGAATCTTTAGACCCACCTATAACCTGTAAGGTGCTTTTAATTCCACCTTGGGTTGAACTATGGAAATTACACCCACAAGGAGCGGCTGTCTTGAAATCCCCAAGACTGCTTGAGAAATAGGAGATAAGAGTCTACAGTTCCCTTTCTGTTATCAGTTAGAAGCGGGGGAAGCCAGCACTTAGAGGACAACCCTTCTCCTAGGTGGTGAGTGTTAAACATCTTATCTGCTTTTGTTCTAGAAAAGTTATAATATAACCGTATCCGGCTGGAGCGGACGACCACAGGACTGGTGGCGTGAGGCGCATCTCCTGAGAGTGGCAGGTCTGAATTTCCAAGAGTGTGTTGAAATAAAACACAATCGCTACTTCTGGCATTTCGATTTGCTTCTAGATGCAATGTTTAATTTCTTTGGAACCAAAAAGGACATTTAAAGCAGCAGTTCTCAACAAGGGGTGATTCTGGGACCCCCCCAACCCAGGGGAATATTCAACAGTGTCCGGGGACATTTTTAGTTGTCACGACCAAGAGGTAGGGTAGTCCTGCCATCTAGTGGGTGGAGGCCAGAGGTGCTGTTCGACATCCTACAATACAAAGACCGGTCCCTTGCGCTAAGAAATTATCCACCCAAAATGTCAATAATGCCAAGGCGGAGAAACCCAGATGTAAAGAAAGGCATGAGATTTTTTTTCTCTAAATCCAAGTGACACATGGGCTTAAAAGGATAATAAAATCAAATTAGAAAAAAGTTTCAAAGGTAAATTCATTTGCAGAAAACTCAAAATCTCCATGAAATTCTTGACCACTGGGATAGCTATTTTCTTTTAACTTTCAGTATTGAGTATCTCTCTCCTTTGACTTCACTCCCATGTGTATATGAAGGTATTGATGTAATTCATTCCAAATGCGCAATGGCGGAGTCTTACCACGATCACTCCCTCCCTTCTCTGTGGCACCAAACTAGGCCACCACTTTCTGGCCCTCGAGACTATTGGGTTTGGCAAATGTGGTGTCACCCAAAGGAGCAAGATGACAACAATTTAAGTTGAACAGGAGCCCTTCAAGAAAAATGCTAGACTGGCAGCGTAGCATAGCGAGATGTTGGGCTCTGCCGCTTAGCTGTTGTGTAATCTTGGGGAAGCCCTGGAGCCACTCTGACCCTCAGTTTCCTCATTTTGTAAAACAGAGCTGAGAACAGTGTCTGCTTCTTGGTAGTGTGGGGAGGGTCCATGAGATAGGACCTGGAAGGTGACTGACAGGGTGAACGCTCTCTTAACATTCGCTGTCACTCTTACCAACCCTCTGTCTCTGTCTACCCTGTCTACTGTAGCTGTCCGCGTCCAACCCATTAGGACCTTGGCAGGCATGAGGCACAAGGAAACACCATCATGGGAAAGTTTGTGCCAGGGTAGCCTATGTGTCTGTGCTGTATCGGTTCCTTGGGACTCACACTAAAAGCAGGAAGAATCTTTGTCCTGGGGTAACTCAGCTGCACAGACGACGAATCACTGATTGACAGCTATTCCGTGTCAGGCGCTGATAGATGCTGCAAGGCATGCTCGGAACCTCGCGCCAACGAACGCAGGAGAAAACAAAACGGTAGACAGATGCTCTTGGTCATGTCACTGAACTGGGATCTGTTACTTCCCGAAACTCTGGAAATTCACAGACTTGCAGAACACAGAAGACAAAATGGGCCTTTGGAGCAGAAACTCTTGTTTCTCGCCACTGCGTAAAACTGTGGGAAGACGGCCCCACGCATCCAAGCTCTGCATCGCCCGGCGAGTTCTGGGGCTGGTGGGATCCTTCATCTGCAGGTTAAGCTGCTAAGAGATTTCCGAGTAGGCACCTGCGATCCTAACGGTGGCTCCATAGCGCATTTGAAAGCAAGAAAGGACTTTAACCCTGCAAGAGAGAAAAGAGGGTTTTTCCAGAGTCTGCAGCAGTTAATACGAATGTGATCCCAAGGGCCGTACCTACCGGGGTCTGGGTCTTAAAAACACACCTAGACAAATATAACAACAAAGACTAGAAAGACAAACACCGAAATGTTAAATGTGCTTGTCTCCAGGGTGGCAGGCACTGTTGGCAAATCCAAAAACCATTCCCAGCCACTTCCCCGTCAACAGCTCCCATCCTAGAAGCTAGAAAGCTACACATGACCATCCCTACGGCCACGGAAGACGTTCCAAAGTCCGCAGATGCTCGAGTCTCTGACTTAAAATGGCACAATATTTGCGTACAACTGACACCATCCTCCTGTATACTTTAAATCATTACTTCTAATACCTGATATGATGTGTCAACAGTTGTTGACTGCGCTGCTTAAAGAATGATGACAAGAAAAACAATCTGTGCATATGCAGTATTTTTTCCAAATATTTTTGATCCCCAGCTGGTTGAATCCATGGACATGGAGAAACGGCGTGTTTGTGTGCGTGTGTGCATATGTATGGGAATGTACAGTGTGTGTGAGTGTTTGTGCACACACACACCTGTTTTGTGCATTCTCTTTTGAGCTAATTATTAACACCTACGGGTCAGGTTTCTTCACTGATCAATGAATAGAATAAAATCCTTAACGTGCTCGTTTGATATCTATATGAGTCGCGATTTTATCCTTTTTTGGGTCACACAGATAGTAAGCGAAGCCCGGCTTCCAAACCCACACGCTTCCACCCTCACCTTATTGCATGAACTGACTAAGGTGGGCGCACTCGGCTCCCAGCGGGCACTCGACACCTGGCAGCACGGAGCGTCGCTGAGCAGCGAGCACGCCTCCCTCCCAGCACCTGCGGGACGCACGCGGTCTCTCACCGTCTTGGACGTGGATGGCACGGAGGACAGCAAGATCCCGGAGGACTGCGACTGGGAGCTGGGCTTGGTCTTCCCGGTGATCAACCTCCTGTATTCCTCACGTACCTGGAGACGGACACAAACCGTTTGCAGATGCAGGGAAACAGTCCTGGTACAGGCATGATGGGTGGAGGGCTCGTTGTGGGGGGAGACGGGGAGGGCAGTGGCCACACACCTGGCGGCTGAGCAGACAGTGAATGAGGAAGATGAAGGCTCCCTGCAGGCTGTTGATGATGGTGAACAGGTAGGCCATGACACCCGCTATGGGTCCAATCTGGAAAACGCCCAACACCCAGGTGCAGCCCAGGACAAAGAGCTGGGTGAAGGCCTTGAAGGTCAGTAACCTGGGGGAGAAGATTAGCAGAGCATTACGGTTCTAGGAGCTCATCCTTGCGGGCCTTGCTGCTAGGAACCCTCCGAGGCTGCCACCGTGTGACCTGCCCCCTGCGTGGGGACCAATGTAGGGTGGAGTCTGCACGTCAAGATGCAGGGGAATTGAATCCCACAGGAATGAAAATACAGTCGGCCTACAGACACGCGTGGGCACAAAGATGTCTGAACACGTGTAGTTAATGAACTTTTGTGTGTCGTCATGAAAAGATAAGAAGACCCACGCGTCCAAAAATTTAGGACACATTAAATAAATGGTGAAGCCACAGAATAAAATACAATGAAGCTTTTCTTTGCATTGACGTAAAATTCACTTAACAGGAAATTCTCCATTTTAACCATGTAAAGTGTGCAATTCAGTGACATCAAGTACGTTCCCATTGTTGAACAACCATCACCACTATCTAGTTCCATGACGTTGTTATCAACCCCAAAGAAACCCCATGCCTATTAAGCATTTGTTCCTCATCCCTCCCTCCCCCAAGTGTAAACAACTCAAATACCTAACAATGGATGAATGGATACACAAAAGGTGGTATATCCATTCAAGGGAATATTATACAGCCATGAAAAGGAATGGTACAGTGACATATGACACAATATGGATAAATCTTGCAAACTTAATGTGGAGTAAAAGAAACCAGACACAAAAGATCACATATTGTATTATTTCAATCAGATAAGATTTCCACAATAGGCAAATTTATGGAGATTGAAAGCAGATTATAAAGATATTTTTTAAAATGATAAGAAGTGACAACATGCTATAGGAGGTAAGAGGACAGGCTCTGGGTCAGACCGCCTGCATTCCAAGTCTCGCTGATCTACTCACTAACTACATGGCTTCAGGAAGTTATTTGACTTCACTGTGCCTCAATGTTCTCACTTTGATATAGGGATAATAGCACAATACCTATATGTTAAACTTGTTCTCCAGATTAGAGGATGAGATGGCAAGACCCTTAAGGTGCTTAGAATAGTATCTGGCACAAAGTAAGCATTTTTGTTAGCTGTTATGAGCCACAGGTATCGACATGAAACAAGCTCTATACTATGTGGAAAAGCAAAGTGTAGAACAGCACACATAGCACCCTGTCATTTATGTAACGTTAGGTGGGTGTGCAGCCATAGAATGTTCTGGAAGGAAGCACACTTTGAGTGATAATGGCTGCTGCAGGTGGGCAGATCTGGAGACCTGGGAGTCTAACAGGAAATAAAGAAATGTTAATGGACGCGGAGCTTCCTTTTGGGACGATTGGAACGTTCTGGAGCTAGATAGCGGTGGTGGCCGCGCAACATTGTGAATGCACTAAAAGCCACTAAACGGCACCCTTGAAAGTGGTTATAATGGTAAATTTCATCGTATGTGAAATTAAATTTCACATATTTAAACGTACTGTTTAAATTTTTGCCATTTGTATGTGTTAACTTTGTTTCAGCTTCTTAATTTTTGTCCTAACATTTCAAAAATATTTAAAATGGGTAAGGGATAAGACACAGACAAAAAAAAAAAAAATGAAGCAGGCCGGGCACGGTGGCACACCCCTGTAATCCCAGCACGCTGGGAGGCCGAGGTGGCAAGAGTGCTTGAGGCTAGGAGTGCAATACCAACCTCAGAAACATAGAAAGGCCCCGTCTCAACAAAAATTAGAAAAATTAGCTGGGCACAGTGATGTATATCTTTAGTTCCAGCTACTCAGGAGGCTGAGGAAGGAGGATCACTTGAGCCTAGGCATTTGAGGTTGCAGTGGGCTATGATAATGCCACAGCACTCTTACCCAGACATCAGTGAGGCCTTGTCTCAATTAAAAAAAAAAAAAAAAGAAACAGCAAAGAATATGATCAAGTTATGGACAATAAAACCTAGACAATGGTTGTAGTAGGCTCTTAAAATGAACAGTAGGTGAGTGAGAAAGTTAAGAAATACAAATGATACATAGGAATATGAAGAAGTCTCACATCTTTAATATAAAATAATGTATATGTATTAATAACTAAAATAATGAAATAGTATATTTTACCCATTGGATCAGTAAAACCAAACAAAACCAAAAACAATGATAAACTCCAGTGCTGGCAACGCTGCAGGTAAACAAGCACTCTCATAATTGGAAACAAAGGTACTGGAAACCAGTTCAGAAGATATATGTATGTGTATACTAAAAGTATTCAATCCAACCTACCCTTTATCCAGGCAGTTTTGCACATAGAGTTGTAATTACATAACCACAATGAAGAAAGATTTACCTACGAGGGTATTCAAGGCAGTATTGTTTATTTAAAAAAAATACAGCAGCAACTTAAGTGTTTATGAATAAGAGATGACATAAATACAATGAACTGCATCTTTACACTGAAATGCTATGGAAAAAATATTGTAAAATAATTTCTAATTAAGTGATGAAATCTTGATGATGTTATTAAGATTTAAAAATTATAAAAAATAGTATGGCTGTGTTTCTTGTAAATATGCACATATAAGTATGCATAGGGAAGAATTAGAAAACTTATGAATAGTCGTAATATATGCAACACTCCCTGTGCCTAGTAACTGTGCCAAAGGCTTCATAAACCACATATAGTAAGCAGTGTTAATATCCTCATTCTACAGATGAGGAAACTGAGGTTCAGAGAGGTTATGTAACTTACCTGAGGCCACACAGCTATTAGGGAGCAGCACTGGGGTTGGAGCCTCCTGATCTAGACCCTGTGCTGTTCTAACCAGCCCTCACCACCTCTCTGTTGGGCACAGGATCCAGCGTACAAAAGATGCACGAAGAACTTTTGTGGGAAGAAGGAAGGGACACTGGAAATGGAACGGAAAGGAAAGAGGGCCGCACCTGGTGTCTTTAAGCGTCGAGACTTCGGCGTTGACGCTGGAAAGCTTCTGCCTCAGGACGCACAAGGTCCAAGTCAGCAGGACGAAGTTGACCTACAAAGTCAAGCAGAAGAGTCGGAGAGGCTGAATACGCAAGTGGACGATGGCGAGACCGTCTGTAAAAAGAGAACCCTGACCCACAATCCAGCCCAGCAAGCCAAACAGTGACCCCGGTGACAATCATACCCGGACAACCAGGACTTGGTTAATAACTGACAGTGCCCCCAATTTTTGTCCCTGCTTCCAACTTAAGACCCACGGGGGGAGCCGATATGCGCTCCTAACCCATCATACAGGACAGCCCGCGTCCGGTTCGCCACCAGCCGCCACCCCATGCCAACGGCTTCCGATCAGGGCATGCCTGAGCCCTCTCTCTCTTCCACTGTACAGACATCCCAGTCCTCTGCCCGCCCTTGAGTCTAAGACAAACGCGGATGACGGTGGCTGACTCCCTCGTTGCCGTGCCATCGCAGGCTCTGAGTGAATAGCCTTTGCTTGTTCTCATTTGGGTGGTCTTTGTTTACTTCCACAGGGTGCCTCGGATCAGCTAGGACACAGACTGCGACTTCTCAGGCCCCCCGTCCCCGACCACTGAGCCTGGGACACATGCCCTCCCCGGGCAGGGTTTCTCCGCCGTGGCAGAGCTGACGCGTGGGGTCGCATCATCCCTGGTGCGTGTTCGCGGCGGGAGCGGGGCGTGCCGCCCCGGGTGTTGCGCAGCGTTGAGCAGCGTCACTGGCCTCTACCCGCTAGATACCGGCAGCACCCACCCTCTTCCTTGTGACAACCACAGATATCTCCGTCCTTTGCCAAGTTTCCCTGAGGAACAAAACTGTCCCAGCTGAGAACAATTGCTCCACCGGAAACTGTTCTTTCCAAACGAGTGAAGCTTCCAGGAGAGCTCGACCTCCGTGAAGACTTCAGGATGGGCAAGATAAACATGTCATCATCACTGTCAGCATCAGTATCTTTCCCATGCTTGCTCAGCCCTAAGATTATTGCACTCTGGTCGATGCCAGACATCGTACGAAGCATCTCACCAGCAACTCCATGGGAAAGGTCTACAGAGGAGAACTTGGTGTCCCGAGGGAGGGGACAGTCTGGAGGTACAGCCAGAAGGCTGAACTTGCAGGGTAGGGGAAGAGAGAGACACTTGTGAAGCTGGGCAGGGCCGGGTCGGGGAGGACCTTAGGTGTCAGGCTTAGAGGGTGGGCACTGCCCTGAGAGCAACAGAGAAACCACAGAAGGGTTTCAAGAATCAGAGCATCAGAATCAATTCTGGGATTTAGGATTATCACTCAGCAAAACCCTCTCATGACAAAACACCACAAATGTGGACAAACCCGGGTAGACAGCCTCTTGAATGTGTGACAGCTTGCACAAGAGTAAAAGGAACCTGCAGAGGCCACCAATGAGAGAGTAATTATGAAGCCAGAATACTGCAGCTGCCCCACGCATGTTTCCTGCAGTCAAGACTCCAAAGCGTTGGGGGCTGAAGGTCATTCATGAAGACATGGGCAAGCCCTTGATTCCACAGACGACGGGGAGTCCACAAATACAGCAAGGACCACACGCTCATTGAAAGAATGCACAAAAAATATCTTGGCAAATAAGGTAACTTTTCTGTCTAGGCTCTGGATGTTAGTGAAGAAAAAAAGAGAAGACATAACAGAGTGAGACCCTGTCTCAACAAAAAAAGAAAAGAAGAAAGAAAAAGAGAGACAGAAAAGAAAATAAGAGGAGAGGGGGAGAGAGAGGAGGGGAGAGAGGGGAAGAAGAGGAGGCAGGAGACGGGAAAGAACCATAACTCTGGCCTCCCATGGGTTGGGAGTTGAAATTTATGTTACCTTCACAGACTGGGAAACCCTGCAATGAAAAATTTATTTTACATTGTTTCAGGCTGGTAGTGCCCTGTTATGGGTTGAAAAAGATATGTTGAAAAAAGACATATTGAAGCCCTAACAGCCAGGATCTCCGAATGTGACCTTATTTGGAGACAGAGTCTTTACAGATGTAATCAAGTTAAGATGAGGTCATAACAGGAATGTGTAGGCACAGAGTCAGACACGCACACAGGGAAGATAATGTGCAGACAGACACAGTAGAACACAGCCAACTACAAGCCAAGCAATGCCTGCGGCTCCCAGAAGTTGAAACACATCCCTCCCTAGTGCCCTCAGGGGTCGTGGTCCTGCCCATACCTTGATTTCAGACTTTGAGCCTCCAGAACCATGAAATAGTAAATATCTGTTGTTCTAAGATGCACAGTGTGTGGCACCTTGTTAGGGCAAAAATCTGATGGACATCAGACCAAAACCTCTCTGGAGCATTCCCAAGACTTAGATCAGTCAAACATGAGCTCACAATTAAAAGTCACCAATGACACAAGGAAATGAGCTACCACGAGTGAGAGTCAGAAGAAAGGCCATCTGGCGGGACAGCAGAGTCTGGATTGCAGGCGGGGAAGCAAAGAGACGGTGTTCGCCTCCCTAGACGCCCCTCTGCCTCTGTCCACCATTACCCCCCGTCGCCCTACGTTTCCCCCTTACAGCCTTTAATTTCTTTTTACCTTTTCTTTCCTTCAACCTCTACATCTAGGAGACACTGATAGACCCATTCTCAGGGAAGCACAAAGGACGATGGATAAGATTGTCCTTCCCGGAGGCATTTGCATTTCAGCATGAAAAAAACAAATCACAAGTCAAAGCAATTACTCTCTAACTTGGAAATCTCAAGAATCAAGGATCAGAAGGAGGACGTTTGAGGGGAATAAGTGATCTCAGCCGTGCACTTCTCTGGCGGTTCCTGGTCCCCCAGGACTCCTTGCTCCTGCTCCAGGACACTCTTCGCCAAGAAACTTGCTTACCGTTATGATGGTGCAGACCGGCCCCAAGAAACTCCAGATGAACCCCGTCTTCGTACCCAGCCAGCAGCTACGGAGAGAAACAGGAGGAGTCAGCGCTGGTCTCAGAGTCATGCCCCAACGGCGGCATGAATGGAGGAGAATTTTGGGAGGTGAGACTCAGATGGTTCTCTTGATAGTTCAGGTTGCATTTCGGTTTGCTGTGGACCATACCTTTCTCTTTCAGATCTTCCTGGGGAAAATGTTCCTGAAATGTTCACCTGGTGCCTGAGCCTGAGTTCATCCTCAGTTCATAACTTTTGTGAAACCTTCCCCCCGGCCCATGCAAAACTCCCTGCGGTACACCTTGTCATTCGAATCTCACCTCCTCTAAGAAGCCACTCCTGACCACCCTTAGCTAAAATATCCCATGTCTACCCTTGGCCACTCTCTAGCAGAACTCACTGCCTTCTTTTCAAATGGCAACGATCACAATCATAAGTATCATCTCGTGCAATTCTTTGTGTACTTGCAGACTGGCTTCCCCACTAGACCAGGAGCTACGTAAAAATCTGGGCCTTGAATGTTTATCTCTGTGTACCCAGCACCCGGGGCAAAGCCTGGCAGGGACAAGGCATTGCGTGCTTGTTTATTAGAAGGAAGGAAGACTGGCTCGCCTCTTTCTGTCACGTTGCTGGTGCGTACTTGCTGCTTTTACCACACAACAACCATTATTTCATGTTCAATAACAGCACCTTAATATTCCTTTAGCAGAGATATTCTTCCCCCTTTCCCATCCCCTGCCCCCACACACAGATGAAAGAAGGAAAATAATCAAGTTAGGCCAACCAGATGTTCTCTCTCCAGAATGCGAGCCTCAAGTGTTACAGCAGTGACTTCTGGATTTGTGCAGTGCACAACCTGTGCCGCTGTACGTGACAACCCTGGGACTAACAGCACATAAAGTAAGAGCTCAATAAATGGTGTCCACAACTCTTGCTACTGTTATAACCCCAGGGTCTTGGGGGAGAAAGAAGACGTCACTCACCGGTCATCCATCCCATATCCCTTTGGATTCACACTGGCGGAGACAACCACCACCAGCGCCGGGAGTCCGTAGCTAAAGGCACAGAGGTACAGCAACTTGACATTGTGAGAACTGAAGTAATTCACCACCTTCAGGTTCCTGACCGTCAGGAAAAGCATCACAGCCTCCACCAGCATCCAGAAGAAGCAGGCGAGGAACAGGTAGTGCAGAGCACCCGCGATGATGGTGCAGCCCATCTGGGGAGGAGGGCCACGTCAGGAACCCCCGCCCAGAGAGCAGGTGGAGGGGAAGAGGGCAGGGCAGTGGCTGCTTTGATTGGAGTTCCCCAGCCCTGGGCAGTTCACCCGTCTCCCAGACATTTACAGGCACACGGTGGTTCCTAAGCAGGGGCAGCGCCGTATCCTGGAAGAGGGACCCATGGTCCTGGGATGTCTGGAACTGAGGTTTCCCAGGACATGTGATTTTCAGTGCTCGCCTGGAAGAGTGCTGGGGAAACTGATAGTTGATCACCCTACTTTAGGGAGTGTTTGTAGATGTGGGGGTTCAGCAAACTGCAGCCCATGGGTTGGCTGCCTGATTTGTAAATAAAGTTTTATTGGCACAGCGCCACACTCATGTGTGTGCGTGTGCACGTGTGTGTGTGTGTGTGTGTGTGTGTGAGAGAGATCTACGGCTGCTTTCACGCTACAGCAGCAGGGTTGAGTCGTCACGACAGAGACTGTGTGGTCTGCAAAGTTGAAAATATTGACTGTCTAGCTGTTTACAGAAAATGTTTGCCCACCTCTAGCCAAATGATAGGGGGTGAGGGCCCCTACCAGCATTTGGTTTCCAAGATGTCAGAGAAGCTGAGCATCCCATGGTGACGAACCACAGGGTAGTTCTGCACAAATAATGATCATCTCCCCGCAAATGCGGACAGTACTCCTTTTAGGAAACCCTGAGAGCCTACGCTATGTGTCTGGTAAGGTTATGGGGGAAACTGGCCAATGTTCTTGCCCTCACAGGGCTCCTGGTTGAGTGGAGGAGGTAGAGACAGAAGAAATAAAGCAATGAATAATCAATATGGCTTCATGTATGTGCTGTAGAGCAATAGAATGGAGTAGATTTTCAGCTGTAGCGTTACTGATGTTTGTAATGCTATTGCTGGGTCATTCTCTGTCGTGGGACATGGTCCTGTGCATTATAGGACGTTTAGCATCATCCCTGACCTCTACCCCCTAGGTGCCAGGGGCATCCCCCCTCCCCGGGTTGTGACAACCAAAAATGTCTCCAGATGTTGACTCTGGGAGGCAAAATCACCCTGGGGTGACAGCCACTGGTTTAGAAAGTAATCAGGAGGATGACCACAATCCATAACATGGTCAGGAAAGTGATTTTAAACTGAGGAGCTGGGGGGAGAGTGTTACAGGCAGAGGGCATAGCATGTGCAAAGGCCCTGAGGTCAGAACAAGCATCGAGGGAGTTGAGTAGGGACGAGCTGAGGCAGATGGGGAGATGGTGGGGACACAGCCCAAAGGATGTGCACCTGGTTGTCGATCTTGTCTATACCAACAAGGAAGAGAATCTCGGCCAAGAAGAGGCATACGCAGAGGTTCAGGTGGAGGTAGGTGTTATGATTTTGAATGGAGCGACACAGCAGGAAGGTGGCAATGGCCAAGATGAGGCACACCAGGGAGATGATCATGCCCACGTGGCTGATGACATACAAGGGGAACTCCATCTGTCGGGAAGAAATTCCGCTGTTGGCCTCAGAAGGGGATCCAAATCCTCCCCAGGCAGGAAAAAAAATTATCCAGACCCCAGGCTTGGGCAGAAAGGACTCAGAGCATTTTTTTTCCTTGGACACTCTGAGTGAGCTAGCTCCATCATCATCAATTGCCATCCACGACTCCCAGCCCTGTCCTATGCTCTGCCCCGTGTATTCCTGGGATGGATGTACACAAACTACATCTCCCAGAATCCTTTGGGACTAAGGTCGTGGGTGTAATTCAGGTTCTCCAAAGAGATGCGTCTGTGAAAGGTTTGGAAGGCAGAAGGGAAGCTAATATCAGCTTTCTTCAGACAGGAGTCCTCTGTGGCTAGATTTCATATTCCAACTGTTCGGTCCCCAGTTTTAAGGGGATGGAGGCGGGGACGTGACAGTAACAACGTCTGACCACTGGATTGCAGCTGCAGGTGGGGGTGTCACTTGAAGGCAAAATCCAAGTGGCAGCTCCTTGACTTCAACTCGTCCATCTCCTTCCAGCGATTTTATGAGCACCCAGTTCCCTGCGTTCAGTCTCTTTCTGGTTGAAATACCTGGAGTGGTTTCTGCTTCCTGAACTGAATCCTAAGTGACACTCAAACATTCAGCAACGCTTCGACTTCTGGGCGTGGAACATAACATGTTCAGTCCTTCCCCTAGGCCATTCATTCATAACTCATTTCAAAGTTAATGTTAAATTTATTTGAGCGCTTCCTCTGTGTTAAAGATATGCCAGGCACTATCTCATGACTCCCTATCATAACAATGTCAACAGAGTGGTTAAGAAAACCAACTACAGTTCTGCCGGTTTCGAGCTGTATGAGTTTGGACGAAACACTCAACTGGTCTGCCTCAGTTGCTTTATCTGTTAAAATGGGAATGTTCATAGTGACTGCTTTAGAGGATTGTTTTAGGAGGATTAAACGAACACACTTAAAAGTAGAACTGTGCCTGAAACATACTATGCATTCTATAAGTGTTAGGCATCATGGTTATTTTTTTCCTTGTTCTCATTTTTGAGATGAGAGAGCTGGGCTCAGCTCAGAGAGGTTGAGTGACGTGTCCAAGAAAACACAGCTACGAAGGTCTGGAGATGGGATTTGAAAGTAGATCAGTGTTTTCTCTGGATCTTGTTGTCTTAAATGCTAACCCACATGGTCATCTAAGCAGCATTTAAGATATCCCTGGCAGGGAACCGAGCCTCAGGTCTAGCGTGACAGGCAAAGACACTCTCCACAGCACCCTGAGGATGTCTCTCCTTTCTACCAAACCTACCCTTTCGCCCAGGCTCACGTCGTATCCCGTGTCCTCCCTGACCTGCCATCAGTTCTCCCTGAAACATCTCTCAATTCCTCCAGCATAAGGTCTTGCTCCATTTGTATGGTTTGGTGGGAAGAGACCTCTGGAGCCAGACTTCCCTGGGTTCAAACACCACCTCTACCCATTCCTAGCTTCATGACTGGGCAGGCTAAGGAACCTCAGTCTCCCATCCTGTGAAATGGGTCCAAAAACACATTACTTAAAATACAGAGCCCAGCACACTGCAAGTGCTCATTAGGTAAGATCTGTGATTGCTGCGGTGGCCACACCTGTTTCGGGTCCTTATTTCTAATTTTATACTTGAGCATCATGGCTCCCCCACCAGTCTGTGAATTCTGGGGGGCAAAGGCGTGGCACACACCCCTTCTGTCCCTACGACTCCCTCTCAGACCCCCAACACCATGGGGGACACGCGACTGATGTTTAGTCAATATATCCCCATTGGATTGGGGCCAGCTACTCAGGGAGCCAGAGAAGAAAGCGTCCGCACTGACCGTGAGCTCTCCGGAAGCCATGATGACAGCGAGGTTGGCCATGCGGTTACAGCTGCAGACGGTGCGCGTCGCGGAAGCTTCCTGGACCACGCAGCCAGAGGTTGTCCATCTCCCGCCCTTCACGTCTCTGCTCCAGGAAACGCAGATGGGACTCTCCAACTCCTGCTTCCGCTGCAAAACAAAGGCCCTGGTCACCTGAGACTCCCCCTCAAATGGAGCTGACGTGGCTAACCTCAAGAGGAATTTGGGGCAGGAAGATGGAGGGATGGAGGAAAATGCTGATATTTCAAAATGCAGTGATGAAATGAAATGTCTTAGAGGCCAGACGTGTTTCCACCACTGACTTGAACGTAGTTCTCGTAAACAGACCACCCATAAAGGCTCCCGCATGGATGTGACTTCACCCGTCCTAAACACCCTGCCGGTTGCTGAATGGAAGAGCCCCACAGGGACACAGGAGAGCTGGTCCCTCTGGGGCGGCTTTTGGGGGTTGGCTGGAGGCGCTAGGACGTCGGAAGCTGCCGCTGTACAGGCGTCCCACCCAAAACGAGAGTCGAGGCCAGGGAGAGTTGGGCGCTCTCGATAGGTCAGCAGGGGTCTCAGTAGAGAGCTTCACAAACCTGGATGTTCTCCAGCGTGTAGACGACCGGGTCTGAGAGGTTCTCTTTCTTCCCCCCAGTCATGATGCCCCCAATAACGCGAGAATTGATCTTCACTCTTGCCTTGGAGTTGGCCAAGGAGCTCTGGAGGTCTTGGAAGAAACGTTCATCTAAAACAGACTCCAAGCCCGCAAAGGAGACAAAAGCCACTCCAGCAGTCCCTGCAGACTCCCCACAATGGAAAAAAGAAAGGGGGCAATCGTTTGGTGAATAGTTATTACAGATGACCCAACACACACACACACACGCATGCACACACACACGCATGCACACACACGCATGCACACACACACATGCACACACGCATGCACGCACACACGCATGCGCACACACGCATGCACACACGCATGCACACGCACGCATGCACACACGCACGCATGCACGCACGCATGCACACACGCACGCATGCACACGCACGCATGCACACACACACGCATGCACACGCACGCATGCACACGCACGCATGCACACACGCACGCATGCACACGCACGCATGCACACGCACGCATGCACACACGCACGCATGCACACACACGCATGCACGCACACACACACATGCACACACACACACGCACACACACGCATGCACACACACAAAGACACACTTCAGTAGCCCGCGCCGCCTGGGCTGCTCTGAGGGTTGAAATCCCAGTGAACTTCCCACAACTATGAAAACAACTGTGTTGTGAGATGGTTACATGAGTGCTTGGCTCCCCAGCAGGCGGAAGCCCCTCTGAGGGCGTGGCCTCCTGCCTCCGCCCTCACCGACTCTCAGCCACCTGGTGCTGGTCCTGGCATCGAGAAGGTGAATATGTGCCAAGCGAATGGGCCCCAGCCTGGACTCTGGGAAGCGGGGTCAGTACCTGCGGATGCGGATTCTTTGATGGTGGAGCACCCAACCTTCATCTCATCCCCTTTGGCTTTCAGGTTAAACACTGTATTCTGCTCAGCGCATTCTTCATTGATAACCTTGCTCTCAATGTCTAAAAAGAGAAAGGGGGACTGTGTATGAGGTCACCCAGAAAGCGGGTCCCGAATTTAGTGTCTGTCCAGGAAAGGTATACAGACGCGGCTGCGAGCAAAGGCAAGAACAGAAAGGTCTCACGTAGCGAGTGCACCAGGGAGAGAGGAAGTGCAAGTCAACAGCAATGGAAAGCACCAGAGTGGTGATCTTCTGGCTACTCCAAATTTAGATAAGCTTTCCAAAGCCAGAGGAAACAGGAAGGGGCCGGGGCGAGGTTGTGCAGTCACACGGTGGTAACTAGGACCCCCAGCTCTGCCACTCACCAGCTGTGCAAACTTGAGCAATGACTTAACCTCTCTGAGCCTCCCTACTCTCATCTGTAACGTGGCAACGATTGCAAGACCTATCCCACTGACTCTTCATGAAAACAAAACAGATAATGGAACCACACGTGTCTTCTTAGAATATAAATTAAATAATGCCATGCCTACTTCCAAATTCTCCAATGTCCCCCCATCTTACTTCAAATAAAACTCTAAGTCCCTACATTTATCTGCAAAATCCTCCTCTTCCTTTCTTTTCTGACCCCTTCTCTGACTGTGCTCACCATAATCTACGCCTGCAGTCCCCAAACCCCCGGGCCACAGACCAACACCAGTCCGTGGCCTGTCAGGAACCTGGTGGCACAGCAGGAGGTGAGCAGCGGCAGGCGAGAGAGCAAAGCTTCACCTGTGTTTACAGCCGCTCCCGTCGCTCGCATGGCCGCATGAGCTCCGCCTCCTGTCAGATCAGCGTGGCATCAGATCCTCATAGGAG
>CAUYPO010033815.1:0-10038 GCA_963574435.1 Cheirogaleus major
TAACATTTGATTTTGGAGGACACCTTAGATGTTGGGGAAGTCACAGAACCATGCACTGCTCTGGGAAGAAAGAAAATGAGAAGGTGATTGGTCCAACTCCCTCTTTCATAGATGAAGAAATGAGCCCTAGAAACCCAACTACAAAGCCATTTGGTAGCAAATGGTGTCACATATTAAGCCTCTGGATACACAGTTACATGCCTAATCAGCTACCTTCAGACCGAACTGGTCTTCTGCTTAGGAATTTGCCTAAGAAACACAGATACCACACACGCACACACACACACACACATGCACAAACACGCACATACACACAGGACAGAGAGAAAAATACAACCACCATACATTACGTACACATTCCAATATTAAGCAATCCAAATCAACCCTCCTTCTATTGGGTTGTTGTTAGAAGTAAATAGCAGAAAAGAAGAAAGTCTTAAGAACCCAGGATCTGAAGTGAGACTATTGGGATGTAATCTAAAGCTTTCTTTGCCTCAGTTTCTTCATGTATTCAATATGGACAATAATAATACCTATATCATTAGGTTATTATAGATATTTAACTGGTTACTACATGTGAAACACTTAGCATAAAGCCTGGCACATAGTAAGCAATCAGTAGAAATTCACCCTTAACTCTCCCTATTGGCCTGAAGTTGGTGGCTTTACAATTGCAGCTGTTCCCACACCACAGTCCCCCACACTGGTGCAGATACTTTCTTTGTGGCCCTGTCTCTTTAGATCAAGGTAGTATCAGATAGTGCAATAGAAAGTGGTGGTTATGTTAGAAGAAAATGGTCCTTTACCTTGAATAGCTTTACTTTTGTTCTGCACAAGATTGGTGCTGTAATTGTTCAAAATATCTGAAAATGGCATTCAGAATAATCATTTAATTTTTCTGATATAAATGTGGTAGTTGTCCTGGAATGAGATTCAGCTTTCTGTCTGTCCAGGTGCTTGGGCGTGGTTAACAGCTTCTGAACTGCCGTCTTCAAACGTGCAAGAGTCTACCCTGCCTAGGTTGACTCTCCCAGGTGGGGCCCTGGGGTATTTGGAGCCATGTTACCTTTAATCAATGACATTCAACTTCCTGCTGTTCTCTCCAAGAGTGCCAAGGGCTAGCTTCAGTTGTTGCTTGAAATATTAAGGCAATCAGAAGATAGGATCATTCCTGTAGCAGTACTGGCGGATTGACTTTGGAGAAGTCACTTCTGACCACTTCCTGGGTTTACATCTGGCCCCATGGGCTTCACTCAAGTTGTCGGCCTGGTCTCAGTGGTAAGCATTTGTGTTTATGACCTCTAGATAGTTTTTAACTACAGCAGCCAGAGCGCAGGCTGAGAAAAAGGAAAAGCTATAATCTGTTTATGGTTCCTCTCTGGAAGTTCCTCTCTGGAGTGGTAAGTTCTGGAAGGTGACAAAGTTGGGCTAGTAGGGGCTGTGGGAACATGAGTGAGGCACTGCTGCAGTCCAGCATGGCTCCGTTCACATCCACCTACATCCCACTTTAAGTTTAATCTGTCTTGTCACTGATTCATAAGGAGGGTGGCTGCTGACAATTTTAAAAGGGAAAGTAGTATGGAGATACCTCAGAGAACTAAAAGTAGAACTACCATTTGATCCAGCAATCCAACTACTGGGTGTTTGCCCAAAGGAAAAAAGACATTCTATAAAAGACACCTGCACTCAAATGTTTATAACAGCACAATTCACAATTGCAAAGACGTGGAAACAGCCCAAGTGCCCATCAATACATGAGTGGATTAATAAAATGTGATATATGTGTACCATGGGGTACTGCTCAGCCATAAAAAACAAATTAATGGTATGAATTAATACCTCCTGTATTAACCTGGATGGAACTGGAGACCATTCTTCTAAGTTCAGTATCACAAGAATGGAAAAACAAACATCTCATGTACTCCCCATTAAATTGGAACTAATCGATCAACACGTATGTGCACATATGGAAATAACATTCATCGGAAATCAAGCCGGGGGGTGGAGAGACTTAGTCCAAAATAAGCACACGTTTTTTAATAACACTATTCAAAGGCAGAATGGCCTGCTCTAGAGGTGTGAAGTGCTCGTTTCTAGAGGCGTGCAAGTGTCAACTGGATGATCTCTTTGCCAGAACCACGTAAAGAAAGACCAGGCATCAGATGGGTGGGACGTTAGGCTTCATGCCTCCCAATCTGAGCCTCTTTGAATCAAAACCACTATTTCCTTCATTAAGATTTCAATTCAAGCTGGATTAGGCATTTAAAACGAGCCTTTTGGTTTCACTTACTGTGCCATACATAGAACACATGTGTGTCTCTTCTGGTCTGTTAATGTAGGATGTGATCGGGATGTCTTTTCCAAGGAAAAATGTTTCTAAGACTGTTTATTACTATTTTATATTTCCTATCTCTTGGGTTTGCCTTGCCCTGAATTGGCCTATGTTTCTTCAAATCCACCCAGCAAGGTTCAACTTGGCCTGGCTGTGTCTCTGCTGCTGTTATTTTCTGTGGAAATAAACGCACACAGACTCTGATCATTGACATATGCTCAGAAGACACCGTAAGGAGAAACCAACACTTTACTATTAATATATATTTAAAAATTGCCATAAATCTGGGATCTGGAAATGAACAGTTTCTCTCCCTCCAAACACATATAGTTGCCACTACTGGTATTTTCTGTACCCTTGAAAACATTGACTATATTAATATAACACTGAAATATGAACATTTAGGCCAAAAAAAATTGGCCAATTGAACCAGATATATCAATTAATTCAGTGACAAAAACAGGTCAAACACTTAGCTTTGGCTTCACATGGAGGCATTCAAGACAGCAACGTCTGTTTTATTTTTGACAGCAGCGTCTGGTCCTCATATATCCATTTAACACTTTCAGGAGATCTTGACTTCAGTATGAAACTCACCCAGATCTTCAGATCTACAAAGGACAGATTTTAATCATTATTCTGAAAATGCTTTCCCTTCCATAAGACAATGAAGAAGAAAAAAGACTGCTTTACATTAAAATGCTTATTTTAGCCATGAAGATAAGGCCCAGCCATTCTCAGATGCTGAAATATTCCAGTTTGGAAGATCTTTATAGCTTGGTTCTTGGCCAGGAGCCTCATCACACTAAAGAATTGACTCGAATGTTCTGTTTTTCAATCATTTGTTTGTAAAGTCTAATCTGGAAGAGGAACTAAATTATTATTAAGGATGTTTTATGTGCAAGGGTTGTGCCAGGCATTTTACATCTATTGTCTCATTTAACCTTCACAACAACCCAGTGGATGGGCCTCATTACCCACATGAGAAGGAAGTCCCAGGTCAGATCAGAACTCAGGTCAGCCAGCTCCAAGCTTCATACATTTTTTTCATCACAAGAAAAATGATGAGGGGAAGGAGATGAGAAATCCATTATAAACGTAGGTAATCCAAAGTTAAATTTCACAAAACCATTTACCAAACTATCTTCTTAAATCATAATTCCAGTTAAACATTATAATAAACTGTAGAAAGACCTGAGTACAAACATTTGTTGATTAGCCTCAAAGTAAATATGTGAGATAAAATGTCACTAAATCCTATTACAGATTGTACTAGCTACTGGCTTTGGCTTTCAGCTGTTAGATTAATCATTAGCAAGTAACTTCTGGTCCTTGTGCTCCCATAAGCTTTGAGTGAACGCTGGGATTTTTCATTCCCTTGCTTTGCACAATCTGTGTGTCCCTTCTCTGGTAACCCAGATGAGTGCTCAAAGTAGGACATTGAGCCGATATCCCAAGGCCAATATCACAATTCTGCATTTATTTTTTCCTTAATATTTAAACATTCCTTTGAGACCCTTTTTAGTGTTTTCTACCCAGTTCTTGGTGGGAGCTGCATTTAGTTCAATTTTCTTCCCCTGTTTCTTTCCCTACCCTGGTTCAGTGTGTTGAAAAATCCTTTCGCATCAGCATTTATGCAGCATACAATTTTTTTGTTTTTTACTCTCATCCAACAGGCACATTTGGATTTACTATTTCACTTGAACAGTTGGTGTTTACTGGCAGCAACAAGAACAAAATTTATAGCAGCAAATGGAAGCTGAACTCGCATGCTGGCTTTGCACTGAAGAACTTTGTGTTTGCCATTTCCTAATTGTGAAAACAATATGTCCAAGATTTTGCAGTCATCAGCATTCTGATGTAACGACTTCCATCTGGTCAAAGGAAGAAATCCAGAACCTCTATCTCCTTGAATTTAATTCTACCCCAATGCAAAGGTAGAATTGGCTTAGGAGAAGGTTGAAAGACAGGAGAAATTGAGACTAAATACATTCTGAAAAGTGCTTGTAACATCTACTTTTCCAGAGGATAATTTTCCTGAAGAGCACACAGAGGTAGGAAGAGAATTTGCCACGATCTTCTTATTGGAAGTGGCTCTAACTGGAGCAAGATGACAGGATTACTTGGAGGTGAGAGAGGATAAAGAAAGCAGGATGATTTGTGGGGCGTTCCAATTGGAGGTAATAAGAAGTCAGAGATCCACGGAGACCAAGCATTTGGAGAATAATACCGAGGTGATTGGGGCCAACAACGTGGTAATAAGAAGCAGTTTAACATCCCATCTTGTCCCATCTGGCATTAAGAATTTGGCACTGGCTGTTGAAATATGAAGCTCTGATGGCCCTCACACTCTTACAGTGACCTTGCTCACTCATTAGCCAGGAGTTGAAGCTGAAAGAAATGTAGCATAATGTTTCAAATGCTTGGTTTGCATTTTTCCATATTCATTGACTCAACAAGTATTTACCAAGCACTATATTATATATTGGGAATGACATTAGGTGCTGGGATATGGGCTCACATGCATTTCTTGGTTGTCAATTATAGATAATCAAATGAGAAACAGAATATTCATAGATGGCCCTAATTTTGAGGTGTTTGTTTCAGCTTAAACAACCAGGAAGAAGACTTTTCTATATTGAGATATCTTTAGGCTTTATGTTAATCTTTTTCTTTATACTTTTGATTCATCTTTTTCTTCCTGAAACGAGTAGAGAAAGAAAACACGATTCTTGAACTAAGCCTATAGCTGCCCTTCACTCTGTGGAATAAGCGAGCTCTTGGCAGGAGGGGATTCTAACCATGATCTCACAATTCCTAAACAGCCATGGCATCAGGAACACATTAGCTCCTAGAGTGACGGCTATAGACCTGCACATAGTAGGCACTCAATTAATAGGTATTGACTGACCAAACAAAGGAAGCTGAAAGAGATTACAAAATAAATCATGCCTCCAAATGCTCTTTAAGGCCAGCAACATGAGACACAAACTACTGAGGAAGTTGCCTCCCTCCTCAGATACACATCATTCTGCAGATGTGAAAACCACCCAGATTTTGCCCCACATGTGGCCTCCAGGACTGGGCCCTGCTGGCCCACCTGTACCTTCACATAGACCTGGAACTCTGTTACAGAACTGCTGGCTCTGTCCCCTGCTCTCCTCAACCCTGCACTCTCTTGGAAATTCAAGCTGTGAAACCACAAAATCCAGAAAGGAAGGAGCTCATTGTAGGGGGACATAAAATTCCTGCTTCCCTGTGAGCCGTTCCTCACTCAGAACCACCAAACACAAACTCCCTTCTTGTCACACTGCTGCCTTGACCTTGGGTCCCACCACGTCCAAAGTCTAGGGCTAGAAGTATTGTTTCATCCATGTTAACTTGGGTCTTGGGCAGCTTTACTTTCTTACGACCTCTCTGCCTACCCTGGTGGTGAATTCTCTCTTTGCAATCTGAACTCCCTCTCTGTCACCCAGCTTTTTCAGAGCAGCCCCAATCTATCCAGCATGTCTTAAGAATGTTAAACCTAAAAGGGAAAGCCACTCTGCTGGTATGCATATGGAACATGATATTAAAATCAGACTTTGCCTGTTGTCTCAGTGCTAGCTGAGGTCCTAGAGCTGAAAACATATGTTATTAAATGCCCAGATAGTCTAAAGAGATGTCACTTGCTAAGGGGTGACCAAAAATGAGCCTGTTATTCAATCTCAGGTATATAAGGGGAGACTTGTGAATTGATGAGCATGAGGATTTTATCAGAGAGGACAGTTAGGCTGCTGAAATGCTCCCTCTTCCCATGTTTGTGTTTTCCCTTCATCTTAACCAAATGAGAGGCGAGGCTTCAGAGAGTCACTTGAAGAGCTGACCTATGACCCCTGGACTTTGGGGAACATATGGTGTATTGGTTTCTATTGTTACTGAAACAAATTTGCACAAATTTAACGTCTTAAAAATAGCAAAATTACTATGTCACAGTTCTATAGGTCAGAAGTCCAGTGGGCTCAGCCGGTTTCTTCGCTTCAACCTCACGAGGCTGAAATCGAGGTGTTGGCAGGGCTGTATTCCCTTCTGTAGGCTCTGGGGGAGAATCTGTTTCCAGGCTAATGCATGTTGTTGGCAGAATTCAGTTCCATTTGCCTGAGGTCCTTGTTTCCTCCTAGGTTGTTGGCTGGAGACCGCCATTGGCTCCTTGCAGCCTCTGTCCGGTTCTTGCACAAGGGCCCCTACGTCTCAGAGCCGGCAAGAGTGCATGAAATCCTTCTCATGAGGCCGCATCTCTCTGACCTCAGTTGGGAAATGTTCTATGTTCTTAAGGGCTCATGTAATTATATTGGGCCCACCTGACAATCCAGGATAATCCCCTCATCTCAAAATCTGTTACCTTACCCGCATCTGTAAAGTCCGTTTTGCCGTGTAATGTAAACTACTCTCAGGTCCCAGGGATTAGAGAGAGGACATCTTGGGGCAGGGGGGCTTATTCAGCCTACTACATAGAGATTAGTACCTGGAAAAGTCAGGAGGTGAGAAGCTAGACATGGCAGCCTCTGGCGCTGAAGGAGAACTAGGAGTGAGAGCTGGAACGAGTCCCACTTCCACCCATGGGGCAGCAAAAGGCTTTTGCCTGGGAGGACCGTGGAGAAAGGAGCTGGACTCAACCCGGACTGGGGCTCCACTCAAGAGGGCCAGCAGGAGGCACGGGGAACCCTAGCAGGAGGAAGTTAGAGGTGCTCTGCCTGAAGCCAGGGCTGGAAGGGAAGTCACAGCAGCCAGTGGAGGAGACACCGTGTCAGGCAACTGCAATGCGAGCTCGGCAGTGCACGTGTTTTGGAGGAGCTCTGAAGATGCCCTTTGAGAACAGCGGCCTTCAGACAACGTCCACCCCAGATGACACTGTCAAATTACAACCTTGCCTTTCCTCTCTGTTGCTGTTCCTATGCTGGAGGATCCAAAGGCAGCAGAAGAGCCAAAGAAGAGTAGCAGAAAGCAAGGTAGGGAGTCCCATGACCTGCCACGCCCTGCTGAGGCAGGACTGGTCTGGGACATGGGGAGCTTTGAATTCAGTGACCATTTGAAGCTTTGATATTAGACCAAACTGGACCTTTAAGATCTCAAAACACAAAGTATTTGTTAGTAACTAAGAGCGGCATAAACGTTATGGGTCTGCCTAGGATTTTACCCTCAAATAGGAAAACAAGTTCATTAGGCAGTTCTAAGAAAGAATAGTGTTGCTTTCTGCTTGCTGTTTTTCATTTCATAGACCAGATACATAAATTAGCCAACCCTTCTCTAGCAACATCTAGATTCTGATTACCAAGGGCTGTCTTAGGAGAAGGGCCACACATCTCCATCAACAGGAACTCAGACCCTTGTTTATTAAAATATTTGGTTATAGCTTAATGATTACAATTGCAAAGAATATTGAGTTTTTATGTGATACACTATTTACGTGCAGTAATGCTACCATACTGAACTCAGTGAATTCCCTGAGAACTGACACCATGTAGAAAGAGTATTTTGACTGACTGAGGAGGGCTAATGATTTTTGATCTCTGATCCTTGGGCTATCTTTCTGTGATGTCATGGAAAGAGCATTAGACTAATTGTTGTTCTACAACTGAGTCTCCCACTAACTAAATACACATAGGCAGATCATTTTACCTTTTTGAGCTTCAGCGTCATTGTGTGTCAAGTGGTAACAGGAATATCTGTCCCACCTAGTTCATAGAATTGTAGGAAGAATCAAATGACATAATGGTCATGAAAATCTATTTCTAAGTTGTAATCTATATATATAATAAGTATTATTAGTAATTGAGCATTCATATATATTCTATAACAAGTTACAAATTGTAAAGAAATCTAGTACACCATGCTTAACTTCTGGAAGGACCCATAAAAAAACTGTTGACAATAGTTGCCTTCAGGTAGAGACTCAATGAGACTGATGGGAAACAGGGATGTTTGTCTTTCACTCTCTTTTTTTTTTGGTATCTCTTGAATTCATACCTTATATACATTATGCATTCTAGCCAATACAATTTAATAACCATTTGAGAAGTTGTAGAAAGAAGATATATTTATTCTTAATAATAAATTGAGCATAATCTAATCTTTCTGTAAAAGGGTCTTTAATGCTTCAGGATTAAATGAGATGATTTAGTTGATGTAACCAGCACAGAACTTGGCACATAGTAGGTATTCAAAAAGCTCTTTGCCTTGAGGCTATCATATAACTATCAACTCCCAGTGAATTAGCTATGTATAAGGATATAGTTAATGGGATGCTGGATATTAGAAAGTTTATTGGATTTTACCAGGATGTTGGACATAGATGGTAAGTAAAAAATGCCAGAAAGTTGATGAATCATCTGGTAAACTAGTGGGAAAGGTAAGTGGAGCCAGAAACAGGCCAGAGAGGGCAGGGAAACAGAACAGGTCTGGAGAAAGGCAACTATACTCATTATATCATGTAACCCACTTTTCAGTTGCCGATGTTTACAAAATGTTAAGTGGATTTTGCAAGTTGTAGTTATTCTGATCTTCATGCTATTAAATGCTTATTAATTAACAAATAGTTTGAAATCCCATTAGCTAGACTGTGGAATTTTTTTTTTTCAAATTTATGATTTCTCCTCATTTTATGGTAAGGAGCAGTGAGTCCATAAATCAGAACACGTTATGGAAAGCTCTAACACCTAGCCCTAATGCCAAAACTGAGAATCTGATAGCATAGCTATTAAAAATTAAGACCCCTGAAAGACTTCAGTTTCTGCTAACAGGAATGCCCAAGGCAGCCAGACACTATGTCTCTCTTTTTATTTTAATGTAGTTGCATCAGTTCTGTTATCCTTTTAAGAATGAAGCAGGCACCTAGAATGACATTTACAAAACAGGCAAAATGAAAACTAGAACTATCCCATGCAGAAATTACCAGCAATGCTAAGGTACTATCAGTCATGTTGAGATGGCTAAGGGACAATGTAAAATCATGCTGCTCAAAACGTGGTCCTTAAACACTCTCATCAGCATCCCATGGGAGCTTGTTCTCAATGCAGAATCTCAGGCCCTTCCCCGACACCTATGGAATCAGAATCTTTAGTTTTACAAGATGCCCAGATGATTTCTAGGAACATTGAAATTTGAGAAATACTGATTTAAATGTATCAATGTGCTTTAAGGAAAAAAGATGCTGTTGAACAGGCAGCATTCACCTTATCTCAGAAATGAGAAATGGTCAACTTTACATTGTTTCTTGAGAATAAATTATTAATACATTCAGGCCGGGCGTGGTGGCTCACGCCTGTAATCCTAGCACTCTGGGAGGCCGAGGCGGGAGGATCGCTCAAGGTCAGGAGTTCGAGACCAGCCTGAGCAAGAGTGAGACCTTGTCTCTACTAAAAATAGAAATTATCTGGACAACTAAAAGTATATATAGAAAAAATTAGCCGGGCATGGTGGTGCATGCCTGTAGTCCCAGCTACTCGGAAGGCTGAGGCAGAAGGATTGCTTGAGCCCAGGAGTTTGAGGTTGCTGTGAGCTAGGCTGACGTCACGGCACTCTAGCCTGGGCAACAGAGTGAGACTCTGTCTCAGAAAAAAATAAATAATAAAATAGATAAATAAATAAATAAATTCAGCCAAAAAGAAAATAACAAGGGCTTTGGAACAGTGGAATCATTGGGGACAATGAAAGTTTAAAGAAGGAAA
>CAUYPO010033819.1:0-149519 GCA_963574435.1 Cheirogaleus major
CTGACAGGGCCAGCACCCACTGTTGGGGAGGCCCAGGCTGCTCCAGCGTTAGGTGTTCAGAACAGCTTGCTGATGACGGCATCTGGCCTAGTACCCCGATTTCCATCTCGTCCCCAACTCCTGACGGCTCGTCTTCATCCCCCCCCGCCCCACCCCAGGAATAAGATCCTGGTGATCGCCATCGTGTTCCAGGTCTGCATCGGCTGCTTCCTGTGCTACTGCCCCGGGATGCCCAACATCTTCAACTTCATGCCCATTCGGTGAGGGCTTGCGAGGCGCGGGCGGAGGGATCGGGATGCGGGACACAGACCTGGGGGTAGCTTTACCTTGCCATCTCGCCTGTGCCTTCAGGTACCAGTGGTGGCTGGTCCCCATGCCCTTCGGCCTCCTCATCTTCGTCTATGATGAGATCCGGAAACTCGGAGTTCGCTGCTGCCCGGGGAGTGAGTCTGGAGACTGGGCGCCTGGCGAGGTCGGGGGCTGAAACATTTTCCGAGCAGCTGCACCCACCTTTGATCCTCAACACTTGGCCTGCAAATCAAACTGCCACTGAACCCTCTATCCCCACCGCCACCCCCAGCACTGAGTCTCCTCTCTCTCTTTCCCAGGCTGGTGGGACCAGGAGCTGTACTACTAGAGGGACAGCTGCCTTCAAGCCATCCCTGCGTCCGCCACAGCCAGGTGGGGGCGTGGTTCACGGGACCCTCTGGACAGCCACCAAGACATCTGCGCAATCAAGAGTCCTGGACCCACCTGTGTCTGCTTCCGAAGCCCATGGCACCCCAACCTTGGAGGGGCCCACTCCGCTTCCCCACCCCCAAGGTCCCCGCCCTCCCGGAGAAGCAGTCCCTGGGCACAGTCCTCTGAAGGGGTGGGGCTTTGACAGGGAGTGGGAGCTGGCAGCTCGTGGTAAGGTGTGTCTGTCCTGAGGACTCCAGTCCAGGCAGAGGGGCTGCCTGGGGGGTCTTTGTTAAAAACGCACTTGTGCCCTCCACAATAGCAATAAAGCCAGCTCGCGCTGACTGTGCATTTACTGTCAGGCACTGTCTTAAGCGTCTTTCTTAATCTCCTACAATCCTGCAAAATAGGGGCAGTTTGTCCAGGCTATATTGCTAGGCTAGAACAGCCTGGGACATAGTAGGTATTCAATAAACCTTCCCTGGGGAAATCATTCCCATTTCTTTGTCCAGCATTACAGCACTTAAAGGCAAGCTGGGATGTGACCACAGGTGCGCTCCAGAGTGGGTGCCTTTACCCGCTCCTCTACCTGGACAGCCACCTCTGGGCCTTCTGTGTTCTCAGCACCCTTTGCCTTCCTGGAGGCTCCTTGACGCAAGGGGGCCCAAATCTCTTCCGCATCAAGCACCCCCTACCCCAACCTTCATAGGTGTCCCCGCTGATTCTACGTGTTCAGTCCTTTGTTCCTGCAATGGTTAGTCCCTGGCCAACTCCTGCAGGTCCCCTACTCATCCCTCCCACCTGAAAAGTTAACCCCTCCAACTGTTAGAAATGCCCCCTCCCACCACCTCTAGCTTTGGCATCAGAGGTCCACACTGATCTCTGCCCCTTCCTTGAGTTTCTCTGGCTGGGCCCTGGGCGTCTCCTTCCTCTTCACCACAGCTCCCTACCCACCTCCCTGGCCTCAGTTTTCTCTGTAGTGATGCCCATGTCTCCAGCCTCCCCCAGTGCATCTGAGGTGACTCATACTGGCCTCTGCATCATCCCCTAAACCTGTTCCCCCCCAGCCCCATCAGTGTGCTTCCTTCTCCCTAGAAAACAGTGGGCCCCAAATTTGTATTATCCTGGACTTCTTTGCTCCTTCCTTACCTGTCATCTCCCCTCGGTGCCCCTATCGATTAAAAAAGACAGCCCACTGGTCCCCAACACCTCTCTACTTGGCTTCTAGCCACTCTGCTCCTAACCCGGCCAGCCCCGCTCTGGTCCCGCAATGGCCTCACCCTCCCCTCAACACAGTGGTCATGCAGAGCTTCCTGAAGGCAAATCTGGCCTTGTCCTTCCCCGGCCTAGAACTCTCCAGGTTCCTCTCCCCCTTGGTTACCCCCGAGCCAGCCTTCACAACCTTCTGAGATCTGGCCCCTGCCGACTTCTGCCATCTCACAAGCCTCCTTGAACTTGTCCTAACCAGTCCTTATGTTCCCTGGAGAAGCCAGGCCCTCTGTCTGACTGTAAGACCCTGTGCCTGCCTTGATCCTTCCTTTCCTCTGTCTCATTCTTCAGGCCTCAGTTCACACACCCCTGCCCTGGGCAGCCCACACTGCCTCCAGGCCAGGTCAGGAACTCCTCTGGGTCCCCAGAACCCCTGTGTTTTCCCATCATGACCCTGACTGGCGCAGCCTGGGTCGTCACACCCGACCACGTCCCAGGCTTCACTGTCACAGCCCTGATCACTCTGGCCTGTGCTCTTCTCATCTCAGCCCTAACCACTCGATTCTCTCTCCCTGAGCCCCGTGTAAATTGGGATTATTTCAGACAGTTGGTCATTTCTGCAGCCTTCACTTGTCCCAACATGAATAAAGGGACAGGCAGGGCAGGGGATGGACGTGTGGGAGAAAAATGACCCCATTACATATTTACCCAGTTAGGCTGGGAGAGCACCCCATCTACTTCCTTTCCACGTCAAAGTCAAGACAACCAATCACTCTCAAACCCAAGAGACCTTCGGACCCTGTCTTTACTTAGGGCAACGAGGAAGGGTGGGGCTAGGTGGCTCCTCAGTCTGAGGGTACATGTTCCCTCTGAGAACATCAAGACTGTCACAGCTGAACAGAGCTGTCCTGGGTGCTTTCCTAGGCCCGAGGCTAAATAACATCATGCCAGATCTCAAAAGCCTGGGGGAGCAGGGAGGGGGCACTTGTCCCATCCCACTTGGGAACCCCGGGGCCAGGGAGCACCTTCTTGAGTGGGCAGGATTTGCATCAAGGTGAGGCTTAAACATGACTCTCAAAGCCCTGCTTCTGACACATCCCCCCCAGGGAGAGGCAGGGAGCTGCTCCTACTGGACCAAGAAAGGGCTGATGAGGGATGGCATCCAGGACAATGGCGGGCCCAATTGCTCTGTCTGGCTGTAGCTGTGTCTGTATTCCACCCTGAGAAGGCAGCCACGATTTCACCTGAGGGTCACAGAACTGAGCCAAAGCACTGAGAAGCTCAGAATCACAAGTCTGTCTCCCACCCCTAACTGTCCATACTGGCCCTGTGGCTGGAAGGATGTTAAGAATTTGGCTAGGCAAATAATTCCAAGGAGCAGCTCCAAAGAGGTCAAGGGCAAAACTAAAAATCAAGTGGTCAGACTGTCCACTGTGTGATGAGGAGCCACAAATGATTATGAGCAGGGGAGGATGATGGAATAGGACGGGTTTCAGATAGAGCCTCCTGGCTGCCACAGAGAGGATGGATCAGAGCGGGGAGACTGGGGCCAGGAGCCCAGGAGGTAACTAGCCAGGGAAGGGCCCATGCGGGAGAGGGCTAGGTTGAGGCTGTGAGGAGAGGAGGAGCCCCAAGAGCCCTCTCCTGGATTCTAGCTTCCCTTACCACTTGTTCCCCGAAGGCCTTGGCCTCTGCCACTGCTCAAAGACCATTTACTTCAAACTCTCAGTCTACTCTGGGAAAACAAGGAGCCTGAGGAACTGCTCCAGAAATGCAGGACATGGTAGTGGACTGGCTAGCTTCCCAGCTTGTCCACCTGGCCCCAAAGCCAGAATGAGGGCATCTGGGACCCAGGTGGACATGGTATTGGGAGACAGTTCCCAAGAGAAAGAGAAATGGAGGCAGAAACAACTTTCCAAATACTGTTTACTTCACTAAAACCTGAAGAGAGGCAAGGAACAGGTAGTCCGGGACACCAAGCCTAGGTGTGCACATTGACAACGGCGACATACAAGGCCAAAGTGCTGAGGGCCAGCAGCCCCGTCACCACTGCTCGGGCCAGCAGTGCCGTCCAGCTGCCCAGGGAGCAGAGGTGGACGAAGGTCCTGTGGGGAAACATCGCAATGAGAGAAGGAGTAGAAACGACCCACCCCCATTTGGACCCAGCCTCAAACCCCACCCAGCTCACTCCATGACAAAGGCCTTGTAGACACTGAAGACCATCAGCAGGAGGACAGCCGGCCGGAAGGTGTGGTACAAGTCGTAGCGTGTTATCATCCAGACCTGGGCGGATGCAACGATGTAATGGACCTAGAAGGAGGCAGAAAGTCGAGGCTGGGCCTTGCAGAGGAGTACAGCCATCAGTAGAAAGGTGTGTGGGGGCAGAGAAGGATCGCGTACCAGACTGATGTTGGAGTCAATGCTCATCTGGATGTATTTCCAGTCAAACTCAATGCCCCGGGCTCCAACCCAGAGGGGGATGCAGCTGAGGAAGGCAAAGGGAGGGGCTCTCCAGTACCCGGATACCCTTAGCACCCAGACTGAGCCCCCACCCTCCAGCACCCCGTGGAACCCAGGTGTCCTTTCTCAGGAGTCTGGGCTCCAGGCTGCTGCACACACCGGGACATAATGAGCTCGGCGGTGGCCCAGCCTAGGGCAGCAACCATGATCTTGTACTCCCCCTTGCCGGCATTCCGGGACATGACAAGGTTTAGGCCTATCAGGTCTGCCACATCCACGCTGGCCTTCATGAACTCCTGTGGGTCAGGTTGAGGCTTAAGTGAGCACAGAGGCCAGGGGGTCCTGCTCCTGCACTCCCTTCCCCTCCCTTGCCCCACTCACCCCAATGAAGTCATAGATGCCACCTTCCCAGGTGGGAAAGAAAGTGGCCAAGAACAGCATCTGAGAACAGAAAGCAGAAAGAGGTCACGTCAAGGTGAGGGAATAATCCACGTGGGTTTTGTGGGAAGTTAGTGTGTACGTGGAGGGCAGGACACTGAGGTTCTGGCGGCACATCTGGGAGAGGGAGCATCAGATGACAGCAAGATTATAGGACTGGAGAAGTCATAAGGGTAGGTGCCCTGGTCCCTGAGGAAGTTTGAGTTCTATGGTGATCACAGGAAATCTGAGTCAGGTCTGGAGGTGCAGGGGTGGCGCTACCTGGGCAGTGTTAGCAGCACTGTGTGATACCCTGGGGCTTGGTTCTCACTCCTAACCATACCAAAAAAAACTTAGCCAACCACACAACTGAGGTTTTCCCAATTTTACTAAGTGCTACGCAAAAGTTGCTTCTAGGCCTTTTCTCAGGGTCCACCCCTTCCATAGTACATCTTCTATAGGTATTCTGGAGCCCTCCCCAAGCAGAGTCCCGGGGGCGGTCCCACCGTGGGGGACATGCGGCGAGGGCGGGCCCCTGGGTTTGGAGAGCTTGGGGGCCAGACACGTGGGGTCCGGGCGGCCCTCACCTTGCACAGCTGCACAAAGAGGTAGGTGACTCCAGCCTGGACGCATTTCCAGAAGGCGTTGTACTCGGACCTGGGGAAGCGGGCGGTGAGGGGTCGGCCCGGGTCCCGCGCCCTCTCCGCCCCGCGCCCGCCCCGCACTCACAGGCCGCTGCACTTGTACGTGATGAAGTAGGGGAAGTAGGCGAGGGCGAAGCAGTTCCCGAAGTGGAACAGGGTCATAATGCCAGCCGCCCGGTCCCGCCGGCGCGGGGGTCGCGAGGAGGCGTCTCCAGGAGCGGATGTCTGCCTCCGCCGGCGCTCTCGCCGGGGCCGGGGCCTGGCGCCCACCTGACTGGCCGCGGCCCGCGCACGGCCTTCTGGGAAAGGTAGTCCCGCCCGGGGCGTCGCGCCTAGTGACGTCAGAGCGCCGATGCTACGACACTGGTTCCCTGTGCTCCCGCGCCTGGTGCCCTAGGGACCGACTTCCTGCCACGCCAGGCTTCCAGGACCACGGCTCTCCCCGTTTCCCTGAAGTGGAACCGGGCTCCGGGCCGAGCGTGACCCCTTGCCCGTGGGCGCAGGCAGGTCGAGTAAGCGTGTGGCCGCCCTAAACCCGATCTGAACCCGCAGTGATCGGCGCAGAGGCACGGGGCGCAACCGTGAGCACTCGTTTTTATTTCATCATTGACCCAGCGGCGCAGAGCCCTCGGGCCGGGCGGCCGAGCGCGGGAACAGGAGGGACAGGTTCCGGCCAGGGAGCACAGGGAAGCAAAGGAGGGGCCTCCCCCTTCACTTGTCCCGGCTGAACATGTAGCGGATGAGGTCGACCACCCGGTGACTGTAGCCATACTCGTTGTCGTACCTGTGAGAGGAGGGAAGGGAGGTTCAGGGAGGTCCCTCCAGACCACCTCTTAGTTTCCTCCCACAATCCTCTGATCACTTCCCCCTTACCAGGAAATGAGCTTCACAAAATTGTCGTTAAGTGCAATGCCGGCTTTAGCATCGAAGATGGAGGAGTGGGTATCACTGATGAAGTCCGTGGAGACGACCTGGGCGTCAGATTTAAAAGATAAGTGTGGGTAGCAGAGCAAGAACCTCCAGGAGGTCAGGCTCGGACTCTTAGGCACACCGTCCATCCATTCATCTACAATATTTGATGTATCTCTACTGTGTCCCACCTCTGGGGACACAGTATGACCTAGGCAAGTGGGGGTTCTGCCTGTGGGGGACTGGCCAAAGGACACAGACCCCACACATCCTAATGCTGTACCGATGTATTACTTCCTAGGAACAATGCATGCACTTGGCATGGGCCAGAATGGAAGCCCTCTCTGAGCGGTGACCATGAGCCTGGGTCTGGCCGACTAGGAGGATCTGGCCAACTTGAGCCCTCAGTCAATACATTGTCTGAGGTGGAAAGAGCTGCAGACACAGAGGTCCTGAGGGTTTTAGCCCTAGTGTGGGTTCACACTAGGGGCCACAGGGGAGTTTTTAGCAGTGGAGTGATACCATCTGATTCCATTAAAAGAAGAGGTCCCGGAGGCTGTGTGGGAGTGGACCGGCATGAGCTAAAGCAGGGAGATAGCACCAAGGTGGGCGACACACGGAGATGGCACTTCTGATGGTGACATCAACTCCTCACACGGAAGGCACTGGCCATGGCCTGGTGCCAAGCAAATGCTAAAAAAGAGGAGCTGTTGTCTTTTGTTCACTGAGCATGTTGTGAGCACTTGTTGTGTGCCAGGCTGGAAGGAAATGAAAAGATACCCCCTAAATCTCTGCCTTCTTGGCATGCACAGGCTATTGGGGCCAACAACGACTATGAAATGAAATTTCAGTTGAGGAATAGGGCCACAAAAAGAACATCTTTTTGAGGGGATACCTTGCCAAGGAGGGAGGTTGAAATACAGACTTGGATAAAGTGAGAGCAGACTGTGTGGCCACCTGGGTGGTAGATTTTCCAGACCAAAAGAACAGCAAGTGCAAAGGCCCTGAGGCAGGGAGATCTATCTTCCCAGCTCTGCAGTTTGTATATTGAGGGCACATTGAGGGCAGCTCCCTGGCAACACATGCCCTCCCCAGAGGGCTCCTCCCAGGATCTCCTCTCCTCACCCCCTACCTCATCCTCGGTGTAGGCAAGGATGCCAGCCATGGGCCCCTTGGCTGCTGCTTTTACAGCCTCCTTGATGTCCGAGTAGGGGGCAGGCTTGGTCAAGCGGCAGGTCAGGTCCACGACAGACACGTCTGGGGTTGGTACCCGGAAGGCCATTCCTGTTAGCTTCCTGGAGAATCCCAAGTCAGGGATGGGAGTCAGAACTTAGGAATGTCTCCCTCCATTCCCCCTTACCTTGCGCGTTGGCCAAGTCCCCTGCGTTCCCCTTAAGGATTTAGGGCCAGTCCAGTCTTCATACCCTTTGAGATCTGGGATCACTTTGCCCACAGCTTTGGCAGCCCCGGTGGAGGCTGGGATGATGTTCTGGTGGGCGCCCCGTCCATCTCTCCAGGCCTTCTTCGATGGCCCATCCACTGTCTTCTGGGTGGCCGTGTAGGAATGGACTGTGGTCTTGGGGAAGAAGAAGGCCAAGGTAAGGCCTAAGCTCCCATACCTCTTTCCCCCGGGGCTGGGATGGTGACCTAGGTGTGGAGGCCGGTGGGGCCACCACCACAGACCACAGGAGGGGCTCATGCAGGCCATGGTCCGGCCTTGCCCGAGGGCTGTACAGCATTTTAACAGACTTCTCCACTGGTGGGCCTCTCCTCCCCAAACCAGTCTCTTCCTGCTAACGCCATATACTAAGCAAGGCCTGGGAAGAAGAGGTTGGGTTTCCCTGCCATCCCTCCTGCCCCAGCCCCTCGTTCCCAACTCACCATCAGCCCTTCCTCGATCCCAAAGCGCTCATGGATGACTTTGGCGAGCGGGGCCAGGCAGTTGGTGGTGCAGGAGGCGTTGCTGAAACAGCCCGGGCGTGCACGGGCACCGTGAGGCGAGCTGTAGAGCTACGCTCCACCCTTGCCCCTTCTAGAGTCTGCACGCAGGCCTGACTTTGTGACTCGTTGGGGAGGGGGTGAGAGGGATCGGGGGCTGCCTCAGACTGAAGGAGGCACCTGAGGGGCAGCCGGGGAAGTTCCCCAAGCACATTCTCCAGGAGTCGTGCGTTTAAGGATGTCGCTGCCCTGTTACCTGACAACGTTCATGGAGCTGGGGTCATAGGAGTTCTCATTCACACCCATGACAAACATGGGTGCGTCTGGTGAGGGCGCGCAGATGACCACCCGCTGGGCGCCTGATAAGATGTGTTCCTGGGGAGGAAGCGTGAGTGTTGCGTGCTTCAAGTGCCACGGCCCCCCAGCCAGCCCTGGGCACCCCGCTTACCAAACCTGCGTCTAGGGAGAGGTACACGCCTGTGGCCTCTACCACATAGGGGTTCCCAACAGTCTTCCAGGGGATTTCTTTGGGCGCCTTGCTGCAGAGGGGGGGCAGGGCCGAGTCAGTCTCCCCTGCGCAGGCTCTGCCACCCTGGTCCACAGCCTTCGCCACTGAAAAGGCTGGCCAGATGCATTCCTGCAGGTACCAGCCCGCCCAAGCCCACCTGTGCCCCTGCCCCATGCTCGCCCACACCCTGCTGGACTTGCTTTTCATCACTGTCCCCCTCTCAGGCCACTTCCTTTCTTGACTGTGTAACGCCTGCTATGCCTGGGTAGAGGCAGCCACCTCCCCAGCTCGCGTCTCGGTTCCTTCAGGGGGACCTTCGCTGACTACTCCCAGCCGGGCCAGACCCTTTCTCCATAAGCTGCCCAGAGCGCGGGCCCTGTGACAGTGAGCCCTGCCCAGCTGCGTTCTGGTCCCCAGCTGCGACATCTCCATGAGCCCTCCCCTCTTGTCTTTACCCCTCAGCTCCTACAACGGGTCAGAGAGCAGCTCGGTTGGGGGGGAAGAGGACAAGTCTGAGGCCACCCTGGGGCCAGCACAGTGGCTGGTGGCTTACATTAGAAAGATAAAGGAGGTTTTCAGTTTCCTCTTTTATAAGTTTACGTTTTTACTTGATATTTTGGCAAACGTTTGTATCTGGAACGTTAAGCATCTAGTATTGTTGTTTTCTACTTGGCTTTTGCAAACAAGCATTAAATGAATAAACTGTATACAAATAACAGTGATTTGCTTCTGTGATTATTTGTTAGTGTCTGTCTGTCCTTTGCCATTGAGCCTGTTCCCTCCATGGGGGTTTGATCAATGTGTGGGTTTTTTTTTTTTTTAATTAGCCATTCTACACGTGTTTACCGAACACCTGCCATGTGCCCGTGTTCTAAGTGCTTTACCTGTATTAAACTCATTTAACTTACACAACCCAAGGAGTGAGTACTACTGTTGTCATTTTTTGGAGGAGCAGCATCAGGGCGGAGGTGAAGGGAGTAAGAGGCAGAGCTGGCTGGGGTGCAGGCGGTGGCCTTCGGGTCTGTGTTCCTAGCCACACTGCCTGAATGAATGAAAGAACGAGCAGGCTTCCCCTCTTCTCCCTAGCCTTTAGCACGTGGGTATTCTCTCTTCCTGGTCATCTGCCCGGCCAGTCCACACCTTTCATCATCTGGCCCAACCAGCTCTTCTCTGATGACCCCCGTTTCCTGCCTCCCAAGTTGGGGACACTTCAACAAATTCCTCTGCAGCAATTGCTAAGTTGGCGCGAGGCAAAGAGTGTGCCCTAGAAGACCCCAGCCCTTCCCCTAGGCTGTCATGGGCCCCACCCTCCTGCCCACGGGGCTGTTTTGAGGATTCCATTTCATTTATTCATTCTTCAAGGAAGTACTGAATGGCTACTGAGAGCCAGGGCCTGTGCCTGCTCGTACCAAGAGACAATGGTGAGCACAAACCATAGGGCCCTCCCGGCAAGGCTACGGCCTCGTGGGAAAATGCCCTTCCAATTGTCCCATGGACACATGTTAACTCCAGTCACTTTCCCAGCTACCACCGTGGTGGGTATGGTCCCGTCAGGCATAGGAGGGAACTGAGGCTCAGGCACGTTTGGTCCCCTGCCCAAGGTCACCCAACTAGGACAGGGTGGAGCAGGGTAGAGTACACACGACAACCTGGCCTGTGCTAAGTGTCTGGACAGCACCAACAGTGCAGGGGGCAGGAGGACGACTGTGTCGTACAAGTGACCAGGGAAGGCAGCGCCGGAGTGGGGGTGTGGGTGGAGGGAGTGG
The DNA here is from genome assembly GCA_963574435.1 of Cheirogaleus major. Taxonomy (NCBI): domain Eukaryota; kingdom Metazoa; phylum Chordata; class Mammalia; order Primates; family Cheirogaleidae; genus Cheirogaleus; species Cheirogaleus major. The sequence continues at coordinate 10,530 of CAUYPO010033819.1, forward strand.
CTGTGTGGGCATGGGGCAGGGGAACCCCCCAAGTGGCAAGAAGGATGGTGCCCGGCTGAGCTGGGAGAGGACGCCATGTCTGCATGACCAGTGCTCTACTGAGATTGTTTTTGTTGTCATGATTTCAAACTTGGGTCAGGCAGCTTCCATTTTCACTGATCTGCCAGTCCCTGCCTCCCACCACCCCCCACTTCCTGCACCCAGGCCTGCCCAGCTCCCCACAAGCCCTCCCCGCCCCTTTACACCCACCCACCCCCAGCAAGTACAGAGAGCAGGGCTGGGAGTGGAACTGCTGAGGGGTCGCTCAGAAGGCTGCAGCTCAGAAGGCTGCAGCTTGCCCGGGGCTGGAGAGGGTTCCCAGGCGTGCCTGCCTGCGTGCATGCGTGGAAGAGTCTCGCAGCCACGGGGCCAGCAGTGGCTAAGAGTTTACATTAGAAAGGTCAGGTAAGTTTAATGTTTCCCACTTTATAAATTTTTTTTTTTTTTTTTTTTTTTTTGAGACAGAGTCTCACTCTGTTGCCCGGGCTAGAGTGCCGTGGCATCAGCCTTGCTCACAGCAACCTCAAACTCCTGGGCTCAAGCCATCCTCCTGCCTCAGCCTCCCGAGTAGCTGGGACTACAGGCATGGGCCACCATGCCCGGCTAATTTTTTCTATATATTTTTAGTTGGCCAGTTAATTTCTTTCTATTTTTAGTAGAGACGGGGTCTCGCTCTTGCTCAGGCTGGTTTCAAACTCCTGACCTTGAGCAATCCGCCCGCCTCGGCCTCCCAGAGTGCTAGGATTACAGGCGTGAGCCACCGTGCCAGGCCTACAGGCAGGTTTTAAATGCTGGCTTGCCTTCTAAGTCTGAGCTCTAAGTGACATTTAAGTCTATGTCTGTGCTAGAGGAAGAGACATTTGTATGAGTGGACATATGTGCCTGGATGGGATTCAAATGAAACATATGTAAGAAAACCTCAATTGCCCATAATGTTCTAATCCAACATTCTATTCTTCTGAGTGGGCATTTAGAGAGCCATTAATTATTAGAGACTCAGGCTCAATGTTTTTCCTGTGTATCTTGATTAGAAGCCTTTTAATCTTTTGAGCAAAGCCAATGGCCTGCCCACTTGGACAAATTTCTTAGTAACCTGGCACTGAGCATCTAGCCTGCTGTGGGAGCTCTCATACCCAAGGCTGCCATAAAAAGTTATACATGTTGTGCCCTCAGGAAGAAACCAGCTCCTTGGATGAGTGGGTGCTGAAATCAGTCCTTCTTCCATGTGCCTAGTCAGTGTCCTGGTGTGAGCTACGTTCATCCAGAAAGGGTTCTTTTCCTAGGACACACAAAAGGGCCATAGATAAACCTGACCCTACCCTACGAATAGCCTCCATCTCCTTCCTTGTCTCATGCTGGGACAACTTGGGTGGCCCAGGAGAACAGGCTCCATGGGTATTGCAACCCTTCCACTGCACTGGGCCAAGAGACAGAAGACTTGGCTCATGTCTGAGCTCCTCTGTGTGATCTTAGGTGACTTGACTGTCCCCTCCTAAGCCTGTTTCTTCATCTGCATAAAGGAAAAAACCACCACCCTCTCAAGCTTGGATGGTGCAGAGGTGATAAATATAACTCACCTTTGGTGAGTTATATAAACACTTCATGCCTCAATTTTCTTACTCTATAAAGTAGAGATAATAATAGCACCCACAATATACATCATTAGCCCTTACAAAAACCCTACAAAGTAAGAACTATTAATATTTCTGCTTTACATATTTAAAACCTGGGTTTTAAAACATATTTGAAGCCTGGGTTCAATTCAACCGGGTTTCTGTCTCCTACTCTAAGACCAGTGTGTGATGTGTATGTGTGTTTATGCTTGTATAGATATAGATAGATATGTGTGTATGCTGGTATGGATGACAGGGATATAGGTATAAGTATAGATATATGTGTGTTGTATGCTGGTATATGTGTGCTGATTTATATATATGTATGTATGTATGTCTGTGTATGTATACACACAGATGTATACATATGCGCACTACTCAAGACACTGCCTGGCATGTAATGCTAAGATTATTAAATACCTGATGTTCAGTAAGTACTCAGTAAATGTTATCTATTATTATTATCTACAAAGAAAGTTTCTACCTTCTAGCATCCCCCTTGTGCTGAAAGTTTACGGTTCCAAGAGATGAGACCCCAGCGCGTGCACGCTTTGCTGCCTGAGATTATTTGCATTCTGAACTGGGGCCTGCGGACAGCCTTCTCGCAAGGCGGAAACAGGAGCAGAACTGTCAGTGGAATGACTAGTAAATATAGCAAACCATCAGAGGGGCTGGCTGCGTGGGTGTGTCTGTCTGTATGTCTGTATGTTTGGAGAGAGTAGTGGTATGGAAGCTTATCTTAACTGGAACTCAGATTTTCTGGCCCCCAAGAACTAGTACCTCTTTGTAATGTTTTGTGGAAAGCTCTGAACACAGAGTGTTTGAAGTAGAAGACTCAACTGTTAATTCTTTTTCTTATTTTTCTGGACCACCGGAGTGGAGAAGGGGATATTTTCAAGGAAACATAGAGCAGAGGGACCTTCCTTGGCCCCCACCCCAGCCCACCCCCACATACTTTGTACCTGACCTGAGGGCAGGAAGATGGATGAAGTGACCTTTGCAGGGTCGCCCTAGCCTTGGATTCTGAGGGGAGGTGTGTAGGACATGAGTACTCCTATGGCATTTTTATCATGCACTGCTCTCATATGCGTGGCTAGACCCGACAGGCTCCTAATCAGAAGGAAGGAGACCTGGGTTACCATCCTGCTTTGTCTTAAATCCTTGGGAAGGCTGCACCTTCAGACTGCTAAGCATTTACTTCCCAGACAGTCCTCAGCCCTTACTCCCAGTAAAGGTAGTAAATGGAAGGTATGGCCAGAAGGCTTTTCTAATCCCTAATGCCACTCCAAGTCCCCTAACAGAGGTAAATCCTCAAATGACTTCATATCCAATGGAAGAAATTGTGTGATGGAAACAGGGCTCTATACTGACTGCCCCGGCAGTGATGGGTAGGAACACAGCAGACATGGGACCAGCAGGGGAACTGGCCATGCTTTGCATAGAGGAGTCACCTGGCTGTGTCTTGTAACCAGCTGGAGACTTCACTCACTTCACTTTGGGGCCACTAAAAGGAGAGGGGAACAGATAATACAGAACTCTCAATGGTATTCAAATTAGTGTGCTCTTTTTTTCTTATTTATATTGCCTGTCATAAAAGAAAATGAGGTTAAGTCCCCTTATACACACTAAAACCACAGAACTGGAAGGGTCAGCTCCTTGCCCTAGCTCACAAAGCAGTTAGGAGGCTGGCTCTCTACTCTCCGCTTCCCAGTCTACAGCCCAGAGATAGTTCTCTGGACTGCATTGCCTGTCAGAATTTCTCTCTTCTTAGAGCATACATTTAAGCCTTAAGCTCCATCTACAACCTTCCTTTTTCCTCCTAAGCATTCAAGGTGCTCTTTAGAACCCAGACGCTTCCCCAAATGAAGGAAGCAATGAAAAGATCACTGGGTCGGGAGTTTGCAAACCAAACCTTGACTTCCATCAGTTCAGTCCTCAGGCCCCAGCCTTCTACTGAGGCTAATAGACCCATTCCAAGGTTCTTAGGGCCTAGAGTGGTCAAAAGCATCTCTATATTTTGAAACATGCAAATTGATCCTGCTTTTCACCTTCATCTCAAAGTTTGGTGACATCCAAATACAACGGAGGACTCCAGAGTCAGCTGACTAGCGAGTGGACATAGCTCAGCAGATGACAGAAGGGTCGGATCCCTCTCAACATCTGTAAAACCGGATCTGAAAGAGGAAGCACTGGCATATGTGATGAGAGGGGTAGCCTACACAGTATTTTATTGTCCAGAGATGGAATTAATGGCAATGCCATATCTATGTCAAACCCAGGTAATAAAACTTAATGGGCTCCTCTCCATGAAATATTTTGTTTATGTCACATGGGTCTAATCTAATGATATTTTTTTTCTTCAATTCCCCTTCCCCACCCTTTTCCCTGCCCTCTTTTTCTCCTGAGGCCTTTTCCCTTTGGAAATGCATTAGTTACCTAGGAAACCTTAATGCCATCTTTTTTTATGAGTGGAGTTTGGTGCAGCATAAAGTTAATTTATAGGGTGGTTAGGAATTCATGTCATGACTAGTGAAATAGGAGACTTTATTATGATTTCTATATCCACCTGTGCGGTAGGAATACATACCTTCCCTCTATCATTACAGGTAATTTGGTCAAACATAATTATGAATATGTATACTATTTCACAAAATGAGTTGATTCATTGTTATTCAGTGTAATTCGTGATATTGTTCAATGTAAGTCTTAGAACATAATTAGCAATAACAACAAACCAATAATATACCCGGCAATCTGTTAAGAATTGAAGGATATGGTGGAGTTTCCTTTTAAATGATGAAGTGGTTCTGCCTGAGAGGCAGGGAATGAATAAGATGAGATTTTGAAATCCTTCAACGACGCCTTTCAAGCTCTTTGAGGTTCCCATTAAGAAGCTTTATAAATTCTAAGTATACTCACTACCTCATTCTGCTAATTTCTTGCCATCTTTGTCCAAAGGGGAACATTCATGAAATTTCATTAATGAAATGTGTATGGGTGGCAAACAAATAACAAACAGAGTCAAACTTCTTTCTAAAGACTGGGCTCAGCCACCAGTCGGGTGGCTGTATTTTCAGTATAAAGACTATGAGATTGGTAGTTGGTACTTACATTGTGCCAGGCACTAGGCTGAGTGTTTTGAATTAATTGGTTTGTTTGGTCTTCATACTACTCCCATGAGATTGGCATTGTTTTGACCAATTCCATATGGATCTTGAAAAGTTAAAAAACCTGTCCAAAGACACATAGCTAGTAGGTAGGGAAGGCGGCATAGAACCCATCTTTGTCTGACTCCAAAATCCACTCTTTCAGTGAATTTTAGTTCCTGATCTGTTACTATGTTGTTGTTTTCTTTTTCTGTTACCCCGAGATTCCTCAATTATTACATGCAATGTGGGGACACTGGCTGATAGAATTTGATCTCTGGTATCTCTGCTCTGTTTAGAGTGATTGCTGCTGGTCATTGGAGCAAAGCCGTGCTTTCTTAGGATGACAGAAATTTTAGGGAAGACCTATGCTTGCTGAATAAACATAGATAAGTCACTCACTTTATGTGGGCAATTGCGCCCACTGTGAAAGAAAAAAATACAGTCTCACACACAGACACCATGGCGTTTGGCAAGAGTGGCTGTTTGGCATGACAGCCTGTGTGAGTAGTGGTTAATCATGCTATAGTTGGTATGTATGTAGAATGTTGGGCACCCAGGAATCTTCTGAGTGTCAGGGAGCCAAGGTAGCAGGAAGCTATCTTTCCTGACCCTTAGGTTTCCAGTCCCCATGCAAACACCTTTTGCATTCACTTTAATTGTTTCAGAAAGGGCAGACTTCTTGGCTCCACCAGCTCTAGCAGCTGTGTGGGTGAGTGGGGGTGGGGATGGATGGGGTAGGACAAAACCTCTCCACAGCAGCCTCCAGCAGCAGATGAAACCTGCAAATATTCTCAGATGGAAAAGGTGTGGGGTATATTTTAGTAGTCTCAAAGGAGAGAAAAAGGAAAGCAAGGAGAGAGGGCAAACATTCAAGGCTAGCTACGTGATCATGGAGGAAAATAACTAAGCTTGTCTTTGCCACTTAGGGTCATAGAAGAAAGGGTATTTGGAGGCCATTCGGTCTAATTTTCTCATTTCCTGGGTCAACATGTCACAATGAATTAACCACATACTGCAAATGCACAAGACCCCCTCTGTCGCCACATGCTGAGCCCCCCCCCACACACACACAGTCCACTGAACTCAAACAGAGTAGATAAATGCTGTTTTTCACAAAGTAAGGGCATAATTCCGTCGAACATTTCCATTTTGTTTCTGTTCAGTGCTCCAACCACAGAGTGGTGCTATTGCAAAAGATAAAGGGTGAGCAGACGTCAAGCTCTGGAAATTTGCTTTAGGAGAGAATTTTAAAGGTGGCTTTCAAAAACAAGATCCCGTTCTTGCTTCCAGGAACCACTTTCAGGAGTCAGGGCCTTACACTCAGATGCAGCAGGGAGAAAAATAAAGTTCAACAACCTAAAAATACAGTGGGCAGCCAAGGCTGTGACCACGGGTCAGCCTGGAGAGGGGCAATTACCTAGCTCATCAAAAAGACCTCAATCCGGATGGGCTTCCTTACCCAGGCTCCCTGTGGTGCACGAACTCACCGGCTCACAGCCAAGTCCTGCTCTTTGTTTTAGCTATCCATACCACTATGGTCTTTCTATATAAAAGAAAATCCTCTATTTAGAAACACGGATTTACTTAGAAGTCACAATGTTCTGCAGTTCCAAAATGGCTCTACATTTTATATATAATAATCTTTTCTTCTGTTTTTTAAAACATACACCTTTCTTCTTCTTTTTTTCTTCCCCATCCTCCTCATTTAGCACTTTGCCACTCTCTTGAAAGTCAAAAGGAAGGTCTGGGGTCAGTTCCTGCTCTTTTTGAAAGGGCAGAAGAGATAATGATTAGCTCTGAAGTCAAAAGAAAAACAGTAAAGGCAAAAGCAGGTGGCCTGCTCAAGGGAGATTGTCTGAAAGAGGTCTTCCACCAAGAAAGGGGCTAAAGCTCTCCATCTGGGAAACCAAACCTCTGAGAAAAGTGCACCTTTCACCTTCTTAGGGCTCAGTCTCTCCCTCTTCCTCTCTCCTTCCCTCAGTCCCTCCCTCCCACTCCTCCCCCAAAGACACCGTACATATTTGGCAAGATTAAGGTGTCACCTCTCATATTACAAGGCCTGTTGATTGCACGCAAAGACCGACCCACCAGCTCAGAGCAACCCCCACCCCACCCCCCGAGTTGGGAAACAATACAAACTCTCCCTGATCGCCTGTCTCTGTCCCGGCAAAGCGAGGCGGCCGGCCAGTGCAAGGCATCTGCAGAACAAATCGGAGTCTTAAACTCACTGCTGCCTTTTCTTCTTCTTCTTCATTTCTTCTGATTTTTCAAATTTAAGCTTGCCCCCTTCCCCTCCTCCCTCCAGACTGCCAGGGGACCTAGGAGCTGCAGGCGGATCAGCCCGCACATGTATTTAACTCGTTCCTCGCTGCAGCAGGAGCCCCACCTTCTTCCCTGCAATCTTCGGGTTTCCAAGAGGACCCGGAGTTTGAGAGAAAAGCCCCCGGTGGATCTGAAACTGGGGCCTGAATCCCGCCTTTGACCACTGCGAGAAGCCGGAGCGGGTGGGGGGCGGGGGGGCAATTGCGGGGAGAGGGGGAGGGCAGGGAGGCGGGCCAGATGCGAGAGAGAAAACCAGAACCCTACGGAGCACGCCCAATCCAAACCTTCCTGGTGCTGTGTGGCCGGGTAGAGGGGAAAACTCGGCAGCCTAATCTGGCCAGGAGAAGGACGTCGATATTTTGGCGCGAGGGGAGCCACTGAAGGAGGACCCTATCCTTCCGAGGGACCGTAGGAGGTGACGCCCCTGGGCCTCCGTGGGCGCTCCTGGCCGTTTTCGATGTGGCAAGCCCTATCAGCCAGGATAATGATGAGGCAGGTACAACCTATCTGGTTCGCAGCCCCGACCCCCGCGCCTCCCCGCCGCCCCTCCCACCCCAGAGCTTCTCTCTGCGTCCGTTTCGGCTTGAACTGTTCTAGTGCTTCTTAGTGCTTGACCGAATTCTCCAACAATTACAAGGGATTTGGATTTTTTGAACCCGAACCCTATCTGAAACATAGAGTGGGTTGCTTATTAGACACCTCGAACGACAAGGCAGGGCGGAAACGGGATACTCACTCCCCTCCCCCAACGGCGCGTGAGTCAAAAGGTCCTGGCGAGAGGGGCTCGAGGAGTGGCTGAAACGGCAGGGGAGCCAGGGGCTGGGGACGAGGCCCGCCGTGCGCCGGTGGGGAGGAGGGCAGGAGAGGGGCAAGGGCTCAAAACTCCGTTCCTAGGCTCCTTGATCCCTAAGTGATATTTTTTCCCCACGTATCTCGATGTCAAATGGTCGAAAGCAAGATGCCTTAACTTGTAAATTTAGACAGAACGAGCTCAGAGCAAATGAGGTCTCGTGGGCAGCTAAAATTATCTACAAATACGATATTTTGCCCCCTCCCCATCCTTTCCTCGAATGAATGCACCGCTGGGACGTGAGCCTCACTACTTTCGAGGCGCCCCGAAGAGGTGGCTTGTGGCTTGGCTTTTCTGCTGCCCGTGCTGTCCCCGCGTGCAGCCCGGTGGGGTGCTCGATCGCAGGGCCCGCTCCTAGTTTGGAAGGAAGGGGCTTGGGAGAAGTTGGAGGCTGGGTGGCTTGGGAGGCTCCGCTCCATTCCCCTCTCCTTGCCTAGCTCGCTCTCGCCAAACACACGCGCACAGCCGCCCCTCCCTTGGTCCCTCTGTCCCCCGCCCCCATACCTCTGTGCTGCGACCTCCTAGACCGCAGGCGCAGCGCCTGGGTGCCGGTCCCCGCCTGCGCCAGCGGCGAGCTCGCTGGGGAGCGATTGTCCCTGGGTGTGTTCGTGGTGTGGGGTGGGGGGAGGAGTGGCGGTGGGCTTGGTAGGGGGTGGGGAGGGATCTGGAGCTGAAAGGGTCTAAGGTTTGGAGGAGGAGTTTATGCTTCAGACCCGATCCGCCTGAGGACAGGGGAAAGAAAGGCCCTTCTGCCTGGTAAAGAAAATCTTAAAGAAAAAAGAAGACCAAAAAGAAAATTTTCAAGAAAAAGAAAAAATAAGAAAGGCCGAAGACATTAATTAACATGTAAAAGGTTATGATACATTGAATATTTGGTTTTTTCCTGGATCTCTAAAAGGGAAACCAAGGTGGGGGGGGAATACTGAAGAATACTACTGATTTGGAAGTTTTTCCTTCTTTCTTTCTTTTTTAAGAGAGGCCAGGATAAAATGACCCCGTCCCCCCAGTGGCCCCCAGAGCGCAGTCTGCGGGCTGAGGCGCGGGCCCGCGCGGCGCGGGGGCGGGCGGCGCGGCGCCGAAGGGGTTAAGGCGCTGAGCGCGGAGCCATCTGGCCGGGTTGGCTGGTTATAACCGCGCAGATTATGTTCACGGGACTCAGAGTTGAAGGCTCCGCTCCCTACCGAACAGCTCCGCGCACCGCCCCGCGACACAGCCCCGCGCAACTACTTTCTTCCTTTTTCTTTCTTTCTTCCTCTCATTTTTCCCCCGCTGGGTAGTGGCTGCAGCGGGGTGGGGGAGACTTTGAATGACCGAGCTCGCGTCCACCTTTCTCTTCATGTCGACGTCCCTGGAAACAGTCACACGGATGCCATGGTTACTTCTGCCACGGTAAGGGGAGGCATTGGGCACGTTGAGTGGGCAGGTCCGGGGCTGGGGGGGGCCAGGTGAGGGGGGATTTTTCAGTAGATCAGCGCGGTGGGGGCCCAACACCGCACCCCGCCCCACCCCCATCACACTGCACTCACTTTCCCGGGCTCGTGCCTTTCCCAAAGTTTGCACTGGGATCTGCCCAGGCCGAGGCGCAACCTCAACCAACCCCCTACACACGCACACGCACACGCACACACTCCCGGACACGGACACCCCTCCCCACCTCCTCCTCATCATCATCCCTCCGCTGCCCAAGAAAACCGCCCTCAATCTGGGAAAGTGATCAGGTTTTAAGGGACCTGGATTGGGGGTGGGGGACGAAGGCTAGGGTAAATGGGGACCACAGAAGGGCAGCATAAGGATTCAACAAAATCAACCCCCTCATCCCCGTCCCACCCGTCTGCTCCTGGAAGTCTCCCCGCGCATCCTATAACAAAAGGTGGTAGCGGACAGACCCGGGACAGGGAAGAGGCGAGGGTGCCGCCGCAGCTCCGGGCAAGCGTCCCGAACCCTGCCAGCCACCGCGCCTGGTTCTCCCCTCGCCCCAACACAACCCCAGCCAGGGCGTGGGCTGGGGGAGGGGACACAGAGCTCAGGACCTGGACGGTCGCTTCCCAGTTTGGGGAGTTGGGACTCTCAGTCCCGCGCCATGTACCTGCGTTGGAGTCCCCCAAAAGCTTTCTCAGAAATGACCGGTCGCCCCAGGGTTGTCTTGGCCAGAGCTCACCCGGTGTCTACCCCACCCTAGCTCTTTGCACAGATGTTGGACCCCGCTCGAGGCCCATACATCTGAGACTGCGCCAGGGAGCGGCGGGCACCGGGGGCCGGGCCGTCCCTGGGGATTTCCTCGCGGGTTTTCTGCGGCTGTTCTAGGAGCCTGAGCGGTGGTGTGGGAAGGCTGGGACACCCGGGGACCCGCGGAGTCGGTCGGAGTTGAAGGGACCCACGACGGACCGAACTGCCCCATTGCCCCAGAGCTCTACTCAGTGGTGGATGCTCCCAGTGAAATTTGGGACGCTTGGGAGTTGAAGGTCGGGAAAGGAGGGGCGGGTGGCCAGGGGCTGCGGTGGGGGAGGAGGACTCTTGCTCCCGCGGGCGCGAGCGGGTGCGCGGCGGGCAGGCGCTTCTCCTTGGCGAGAGTTCGGCGGCTGTGTTCCTTCACGTGCGCCTCAGATGCACGGCAGCGAGGCCCCTGCGCCCAGCCGTGCGCAGGCTGCGGGCTAGCAAGGATCCCTCTTTCTGGAATCCCGGCTCCGGTGGGATTCCAGGTGGGGAAACACCGAACAGACCGCCTGGCCTCGACCTCTGGCGGCGGCGGCAGGTTCAGAGCCAGAGCGCGGGGCTCGGACAGAGCTGGAGAGCTGGGGACGCTGTGCGCCTGTGGACTTGTTTATGTGCGGAGCGGTGGGGGCGGGGGCTGGCGGGGGAGGGGAGCGTCGAACGGGTAGGTGTTTCTCCTGGAGTGGCTGTTTGTAACTCAGTCGATTACAGAATGCGCTGCGCGACCCCCTATTTTAATAAAGAGATACCCTCTCCCACCCCGCGGAAACAGCGAACGAGGACATCTCAGCGCTCTGTTCTAAACGTCAGGGTGGGAGAAAGTTGTAACATAGAGGGGACTTTTCCATGCGTTCTGTTTTCACAACAATCAGAAATTTTGCAGCGTGCTCAGCCTGTCCCCCTCCCGCCCTCAATTCCTGCCTGACGTGTGGCACAAAGAAAGTTGAGAGGTAGAATTCGGAGGATAAAACGCAACTGCCTCTGCCTTAGGCTCAGACACGCAGACTTGGGTATGGCGCTGTGTTAAGAGAGGAAAATAAAGCAGGCTCCAACGAACGGTGTTGAAGGAAAGTAGAAAGTCTGGGGCACTGGCCCTAGAGAGAGAGTGCGAGGTCTTGTGTTGGTGAGGACTGCATCGAGGCTGGCTTTAGAGGGTTTGGTTCCGTGTGAAGGGGTTTGGTTTCCTACGGTGGGAGACTGTGACCCTTGAGTGGCCAGGGAAGGATGGGGAGGTGTTTCCCAAGTCTCTGAGTGTGAGTGAGGGGGTGGCTAAAAAAGCAGGCGACCTATTCTGCGTTGCCCGCCTCGGGGGTGTGCGTGTCTGGGAGTCTGTTGGATGGGCATCTGGGTGCCCAGTGGGAGATGAGAGCTTGTGGGAACATAGGTGTAGCTAATGCGAAATCTGTGCCTACGAAGGGCGTCAGAGCAGGAGGAGAGGTGCAGTGTGCTGAAGACAGATGGCTTGTGCATGCCTGCACAGACACATGGAGTGGGTGTGGTGTGGGAGGGTGGCTGTGTGTGTGAGCGAAAGGTGGATGCGTGTGGAAGGTTGGGCGCCTGAGGATTACCAAGGGGATGTGTGCGTGGGGCAGGGAAAGATTATCTGAGGAGAGCGGAGTGTGAACTTTATGAGTGTGTGCTGGGAGACGTGGCTGGAATGGCATTGGGGCAAGTTGGGTGATAGAACGGTGTGAGCTCAGACACTCCTTATGGAGAGACAAGGTCATTTGCAGGGAAGGTTCTGGGTCGTTGTGTGCCTTTTCACCTCGCTACCTCCCGGGAGAGGAGGGAATTGGAGAAGCTTAGAATGAAGGATGTACATTTAAGGGGAAAAGTCCTCCTGTGTTGGCCCTGGGTGGGAATAGGAAGGGACGTGTGCATAAGATTGGAGTGAGTGGAGGAATCTGTTTTGCATGCTCAGCGGCAAGGATGCATGTTGTATAATGTTGTATAATGGGTTTCTTATTTAATAAGGGAATTCACTATCACCAATTAATATTGATAATCAATTAAAATTAATGGAATACGTACTGGATTCTCAGCCCATTGCTTGGTACTGGGGCATGGCACACTGCCCTGGAAAAATTCCTTCTCAGGGCTCAGCTGACTGCTGCAATTTTGCCAGGAATGGAGAGAGCTCGATGCTTGTTGAGGTTTCTTCAAGGTCTATAATTCAGTTTCTGGGGATGTTTATGAATCTTGGAGGCCAAAAGGAAGATGACTTGAAACATATCTGTGGCTTTGTAAAAAGAGGGCATAAGGATAGGGCTGAGGTATATACTTCTGTGTGTTAGGGAAGGAGCTGGAGGATGATGCTATTTCTTGTAGGGGGTGTGGCTGGGAATGGGAGGGTACTGAGCTCCAAGTCAGAATGCAGGTCCTGATCCATTTGAGGACTGAGTTTCTGAGAGTGGGCTGTGCCTCTGTCCTAGAGGGAACCAGACCCCCACCAGGTCTGGTGAAGTGGTGATCAGGAGAGATGTGGGCCAGGAATGCTTGTTCATCTTTGATATTTTCAGGGCTGTGAGTGTAAAGCTAACCTGAGAGAGAGAGAGAGAGAGAAGAGAGAAGAGAGGAGAGAGAGCACTGAGGGTTGGAGGAAATTAACTGGGGGAAAACTAGGCAAGAGGACAGGAAGGGCATATATTATGGCTCTTGTGGGGGGTGTAGTGTGTGTTTTTGCAGGAATTCTGCGTATCTGGGGAAGGGTAAAAATTGTCCTAGGTGTTCAGATGTGTATCTGAAGTGAAAAGGGGTGTAGACAGAAGATGGGCCATGGTCTTTGGGGAGTGAGGGAAAGGTGAAGTTGATTGGATTCACACCCTGAGATAACGGATTGGATCAGGGTGTGCCTTTGGGATGCACGGATCCCCTGCCTGGACCAGATGGTAGAGAACCTCATTTGGTCAGGTTCTGATCTTGGAATGGCAATTATTTGGGGGGGCTTTGGATTTTATTTGACTCAGGATATTTTTTAATTCAAATTATAGCTGGGCCATTTTAAGTTTCTACCTTATTTTTTTAGGGGAAATTCATCTGTGCACGGAGACAGTTGACATGGGGCTTGACCACTGGTCAGCAGGTGTGGTGGCAGATAGTCTGAGGGCAGTGTGGTGAAGTAGAATGCTCCCGATTGGGGATGCTTTGATTCTAGTCCAGTTCTGTCACTTTGGGAAGTGTTACTTTGAGAACATTTTCTAGTTTCTCTACCTCTCCATTTCTCTCTTTGTTAACTCGCAGTGTCTGTAATGACTCAATGAGGAGGAATGTTTACTTCTCTTTTCCCCCATCAAAACTTGGTGTGTTTAGTTGTAACTAGATGAAATCTGATTGAACACAGGTGCTAGCATGACTGTAGGTCATTGTGACAATGAGACTGGACCTGCTACCCTTTACAAGTGCAAGTTGGTGAGCTGTCTGGATGCCCACGGTATCTCCACTGCTGTACCTGCTATGTAAACGAGACTTTCAGTAGCTGCCTCAGTTTACTCATTCATAAGGTGGAGGTAGCCACACCTAGATTATAGGTCACAGAAATCTGTAAGGTCTTTGAACTATGCAGAAGAAAGGAAATCTGAGAATCAATGTTGTCAATTATCAGAGATGGACATTTTTCTAATTTTTAGTATCAGTTCTGCAGACCACAAAGCCAAAAAAATGTGATTTTGAGAACAGAGAAAATAGTAATTGTTCTTGGCATAGCCACCATTTGAATAAAACAGGAGTAAAGTCCTGCCATTCTATGTTAGGTATATGTCTAGGTCTGTTTTTCTCTAGACTGTGGGCCCTTGTCAGACAGAAGCCTGCCTGGTAAGAGGAGAGCCGGGCTTCCAGTCTGTGAGCTGCTGCATGCCCAGGGCAGCAACTTGGGTACGGCCACTTTTTCCAGAGATGCAGATGGAGGCACAGAGGGGCGAGGAAACCCACTGAAACCTCTGAGTCCTCCCAGAAGTCAGCACATGCTGTCAACTCCTGGCTCGGAGTCAGGATCCCATCCTTGAGTTCAGTGGCCATAAATAGTCAGGAGCTAAGCTATTTCCATGAGGCACTAAACCAATTCTGTTGCTTTTCTTGGCGAGATTGGGCCAATTAAGTTGATTGGAAGAGGTCACTGCTGATGGAGCTCACATTCCCCAGGCGGGACAGGCCAGCAGAGTTTAATTACATAACATTTCCCATCTCTGCAGTTCCACTCCCAGATGTATCAGATGGTCAGGCCTCTCTCTCCCCTTCCCCTCTATTCAGGACGCCTAATTGAGCAGGCGGCTTCTGCTGCAGGCTCCTCCTGCTGCAGGCTCCTCCAGACCTTTTACAGCGCTCCTAGCCCACTGGAGGGAATGCAGATCTATGTGTTGGCTGGAAGTGAGAGAGGGGATTTGGGCCGACACGGAAGATCTTTGAAACCCACCACCCTGCTTCAAGCCTCACCAGCTGCTGTTTTACTCTTTAATGAGGCAGGCAGTTTCTGGAGTTGGGGATGTTGAACTAATGACCGTTGCTAAGGTTTTAGATTTAGTTTTATTTAAAATTGAGTTTATTGGAAAAGGACCAAATCTTCTACTGGAGACAAGCCTAAGCCCTGTGTGGTGCTGCTGATAAGGTCTGTGGATGTACTCTGTGCATGGACAAGCATGTGTGCAGCGAGAGGAGACCATGGGATGTATGTGTGTGTGCATGTTGGGGGACACGTGAGCATAGGAACTGCCCTGGGTAGACAAGGGGCATTGGTAGAGCTTATGTTATGGGTGGCAAGTATCTGGGTACCTGGCTCAGACTGGATTGTCATCAGATTGCCTCTTGCAGGTGGGCCAGCTCAAGGAAAAAATTGGGGGCAGCTTCTTTCAGGCCATTTGTGTTTGGGGGTGTGGGAGCTTTTAAGTAAAAGGCCAGTGTAGATACTGTCTCCTCCCTGTCTGAATGGATTTCTAGCAAGATCAAGACTAGGAAAAGCCTTTTAGAGGACTCACTTTAGAAGCTGTGAGAGCACATATAGATGGCCCAACAACTTTTAAAATATTTTCTGTTGTTGATAGTTTTCCATAGCTCAGCCTTTCATTTTATCTAAAAATATTGAGGGGCTATGCATGACAGGGTGCATATGCATGCACCCCCATGTGTCAGAAAGCATCTGATGTTCCTGTCTTCATCTGTGTCATTGTCCTCCTCAAACAGTATTAATTGGGAACCACTGAGGGCTGGCTGTGGCTCTGGGTGTCCTCACAGGACCAAGCTCTGACTGCGGTTGGGTTGGAAAAGGCAGATTTTGAAGTGAAATTTGTGTGGTCTGTTGTGATTGCTCACTTTTTAGCAGCATCTCCAGAGAAGACATTTGCTGAGCCCCAAATGTTTTACGGATTTGTTCAGTTAGGGATTTTTTGAAAGAATTAAGATTCTCAAACTTTCAAGGCCAGCGTTGTGAGACTAAATGATAGTTTACTAATCTCAAAAGACCCTAGGCCAAGGTAATCTCAAGCAGCATGTGGTGGCAGGCAGGTGGCCTGCTGACTTTGAGGTGTGGGACCAGGCTCAGTGACTGAGCTCTGTCACTAATGAGCTGTTGTGTGTCCCTGGGCATTCTCTCCAGGCCCCGATCTCCTCATCTGTAAATGAAGGGCTTGAATTAGAAGATCTCAAAGTCCCATTCTAGTTCTGCTATCCTAGGATTCTACAGTGGCCCCATCCTCCTATCTAACCAGTACGAATATGCCTCACTTGGAGTGTACTTTGGCACACCCATAATGAGCTCCTGTTTTTATCTTTGGGGAATGGATGAGTCAAAGGCAGAAAGGCATGCAAAGAATTTGCCAGAGTGTTTCATTTTGGCCAAGAACACTCCAGACTTTGGCTTAGCCTGCACAGGGTGTGCAGAGCTGAAAGGAGTTGGGTTAGGCTTTTTCGTAGGCCTGGTGCTAATCATTCAGCTTCCACCTGAATATCTTCAGTGACTAAGATAAGCTCTCACTTTTAAGATGATAGATGATGAGAATAGTTAATATTTGAGTTCTTACTGGATGCCAGGCAGTATTACAAATATTACATGGCATTATCTCAGTGCCCCAAATAACCTCATTTACATATGGGGTATTGAGGTTATCTGAGGTTACTAGAAGTGCTCATGGTCACACACTGGGTGTTGATGTGCTGGCTTTTCAGTCTGAGGCCTGTTGGGTCCCTTGTCCATCATTTACCAGTCAGATTCTCTTTTCTGCTTATTGTGATGTCATCCAGATGGGAGCTGGTTCCATAATGTTTTGCAAATTTGGTCACCCCACAGGGTAACCTGCTTCACTGGAAGGGTCCTTTTCATGTGCAAGACAAATGTTTAGGTTTGTTAGCCACCTGCTGGCAAGCATGTGTCAGATCTGTCTTAGCTTCCATCTGCCCTCCCCCTTTATATCCCATTCTGTTGACAAGGGAATCTGCCCCTACAGAATGCAGGTATTGATTTAAGCCACAATTGCCTCCTTGTAAACTCTATAACATTGGAGCTGGACATCTGGTTTTGATCCACACGCCCACAAGAGGTGGTAGGTCTCAGCATTCCTGAGTTCTGGAATTGCACAAAATTGAAGTAAAAGAGAGTATGAATGGAGAACATGAGGTCTTTTCAGAATTTGGAAAATGTCTTTCCTTGATAGGCTACGGAACTTGCACCACTCAGACTGGGGCCAAGGTTAAGGCATATTTCTTGCTGGGAGGTTGGGGGGTGGGGTTGCTGCTCCGGACTGGGGTCCCAGGCTGTGTTTGCTGTGGAGCAGAGCAGCTGTAGAGGCCTTTAGCCCCAGCACTTGCCTCTGCGCGCCATTCTCTGGGCAGTGCCAGAGTAGGGAAGCCCAGAGGTTCTCCGGACGAATGTCCTCAGTTTTGAAGGCTGTCACTCAAGGCTCTTGTTCTTTCTTCCTCCACTGGTTTCCCACATAAACATTTTTAAGGCAATTAAGAAGAGATGACTTGGTTCTCTTGCTTAAAGGCATTTGCAATATGCAAATAAATGTAGAACACTAACCTAATGCCTGTTTGTAGGAGGTCAAAAACATGTGTTTACTTGTTTAAAACAACTTTTCACGTGTGGTGGTGATACTTTTTTCCTTCATATAGAGGCTGTAGCCTCTTTTTTAGGGATGGATAGCCAGGTTCCTGCTATTTACAACCTTCTTTCTCTGTTTCTAGGTCTAAGTCCTCAGCATTTAAAAATATCCTCCCCCTCTGGCTCCAGATTATCCCTTAGGGACTATGTTTCAAGTTCTCAGTCTGGGATTCATTCCATCCTGTGCCTAGCAGACCTGCTCCTGATGGTTCCTAAGGTACTTCCACTGGGTTCAAGGGAAGATGCAGCTCTAGAAATCACCCGATCTCCCAACAGGTGTGTCCCATGGTGGGAATGCAGCCCGGCCCCTGATACCCAGCTGGCCACCTTGAACCACTTGCCATGTTCTTTCTACAAAGGACCCAGACTAGCTGTGTGACTTTGAGCAAATCACTTTCCCTCCATGGGCCTGTCTTTCCTGTCCTGGAAAAGGAGGGAGTTGGACTCATTAGAGCTGTGGTCCCAACCCTAGGGCTGTGGACTGGTGCCGGTCCATGGCCTGTTAGGGATTAAACTACAGAGCTCCACCCCCACCCATCCTTAGAAAAATTGTCTTCCATGAAACCGATCCCTGGTGCCAAAAATGTTGGGGACTGCTGCATTGGAGGTCAGAAATACCCTATAACAGAGTGACAGTTCAGATATTCCATGATTCAGCTGCTCCCAACCTCACTGTGGCCCATGCCTGGGATTTCCAGGTGTCCCCACTGGCCTGGAGGACTTACGTAGAGAAATGTGGAGGGGGTGGAGGAGGAAATTAAGTTATGTGATGCCAGATAAGTCATTGAACATATGGATGAGTGCATGTTTATAAAGCGCTGAAGACGCAAGCTTGCCAGATTTGTGGCAGTTCTTGGATTGAAAGTTAGGAGTATAAGGAGAGGTTTATGTGGGATGAAATTGTCTGTGGGTAGCTGAATTCAGTAAGCTAAATCAGAGAGCTCCCAAACTATGAGCAGGGAGACCAAACTCCGCCTCTAACTCCTCCAGAGACTAACTGCAATTTTGGGAAGTCCCTGAACCACACCAGGTCTCACTTTCCTCATCTGTTAAATAAATAAGACAGTTAAGGACTACTGGCTTAGATGATCTATAAAGTATTTCCCACCTTATCATTAAATTGTGAGAATTGGGGGCTAATATAAAAATCTGGAACGATGGATGGAGGGAGAGAGGGAGGAAGAAGGAGATACCCTCAAATGGCTTACAAGTAGAGGGAAATGTTCCAACTGTGAAATGATATGAGTGGCAGAAATATATGTCTATACTTGAATTGGAGATGGCATTGGAGGATATATTCGGTGTGCATATTGTGTTTCAAATGCTCACTGCTCCACCATCACCAGTGATATTAAAATCATATTTTAGTTTAACCATTGCCTCCTCCGAGAAGCCTCCCTGCATTTTCCCACAGGGCCTGGGGCTCCCTTCCCAGCCTCCCTGTGCTATATCGCTTGGCAGCCTGTTTAAGTTGCATTCCTATCTTTTGCCTAGAATATGAGCTTCATGAAGAAAATGGTCTATTGTTTTCACCTCTGTGTCCCCCACACCTTGAATAGTGTCTGCCACAGAAATATGTTGGGCGAATGAATGCATGGCTGGTCGTAGGTGAGTTCAGATTGGCAGCAGTCATAGGACAGCACCAGGAACCGGGCCCAGAGAGGTAGAGTCTGAGACCTTGCTGAGGGTCCAGAGCCGTGCTCTCTGTGTCTCCCGTTTGGCCTGTCCCAAGGCTGAGGTCATGAATGCCCACCAGGTCACCCGCCTGCCCACCAGGAAAGGTTGTTCTTGCTCTCTCATCCCCATGTCTTCACCTGTCCAGTTCGTCTGCAAATTTGGGCTCTTGGTCATGGGAAATTGGGCATCACTGCACATGAAATAGGGCAGTCCATCTTTATACACTTGTCTAGAGAGAAAGTAGCTTAAAACCCATATGTGAAGATTATTCAGTAGTGTCCTGTCGCTGCCCCTGTGCTAGACATGGAAGAAAATGTAGAAATGAATTACATGGCCCTGGCCTTGGGGTCTGGAAACTGCTGAGGGAGACAGACAGGTTACAATCCCTGTGTTCCAGGGAGGGAAAGGTGAACAGGGAAGATGGATACGAGGTTCCAACTTCAGGTGTTGTTTTCTCGTGTGGATGATGACAGAGAATCCTCTTGGTTCAGGAGCAGGCTGGAGCATCCAGAATGGTCTTTACTTCTGCATAACAGTGGTTTTCTTGTCCTTGACTTCTCAAAGCCCATTGTGATGTGAGCCCTTCATTATTCCCGGGGAGTTTGCTGGGGGATGTTGTACAAGTGTTTGGCGCTTGGCCGATGAGTAGGTGTGCGTGCTCATGGGGGTGCCTCTCAGAAGTACCCCTGCTTGTGGCTGCAGTCGGTACAGGCAGGGGAGGGGAGTCCACCACAGACCCTTAAGCTCTGCTTCTCCCTCCTGCTCAGCTGCACAGTGCGAATGTCTCTGTGACCACTTCTGACACAGGGACAGACTGCCATCTACTGTCCACTTCTGTCGTCTGAGTCCATCCTGCTCAGGGAGCTCCTTGGCATTTTTTTTTTTTTCACATCCTGCTTTTAATGGATCCAGACACCAGAAGAAATAGACATCAGGTCCTTATTTAGTAATTTCTTTAGAATTTTGAAAGGAGCCTTTAAAAAAACATAATGCATCTGTTAGATAGTTTTCTCATCTGCTTACCAAAAGCGTTATTTTAAGAGGACCACCCTGCCACTACTTGTCTTAACCACTGTTCTGGTACCATGTGGAATACAAAGAAGTAAAAGGCAAGGCCTTACCTTCAACAGCCTTGCAATCTAGTTGGAAGTAAAGGCCAGACTTGCAGAGAAACAGGCAATAGAATGTGGCAGCGTGTATTTGGCAAGAGCGGATGGATGACAGGGACTGCAGCAGCTTTGGGAGTTTGGAGGAAGGAGGAGGGCTTGTAGGCTGGGGTGATTAGAAAGACAACTGTGGGCAGCTTGACCAGGTCTACTCTTAGCAAGCCTAATGTTTAAGAAGAGACCCCTGAGAGCTGAGTGATTTCATGGGACAGGTGTGAACTGGGGGTTTGGGGACCTGCAGAGCTTGAGGTCTAGTCCTGCTTCTGTCGATGGATCCTGGCCTGTGACCCAGAGCCTCAGGCTTCTAATTCCCAAGTGAGATTATTGGTCTTTATGTGGTCTCAGAGCCCTCCCTGACATGGCCCTGATCACGTGCCACCCTTGCATGCAGTGGGAGGTGGTTTCCTGGTCTCCCGCCTGTCAAGGAGCAGTAGAGCCTCTTGGGTCCTGTGCATGGAGGTTATTTGGGGGTGGGGCCCTGAGATGACAACCCCGCACACAGTGGGAGAGGAAGAATTTCCTCCAGGGGAATTTCAGGTTGTGTGCAAATACATGAGGGGGTGAAACATTCCATGCGGCTTCTGTGTGCTACGTCTCTCCAGAGCTTTCCTAGACTTTCCTTCCAAAAATATATCTGCATGATACTTGAATCAAAGATAGCTCCCCCAAAAGAAATTGCATTAATATGTTATCATTGATCATAGCTCAAGTCTGATTTCTTCACACTAAAATTCATTCTACTATTGTTTTTGTGGATTTTTTTAAGTATCTGAGACTTTTTGATGGCTCTGGATTAAAATGGGGCAAAGGTTGTTTTCCATAACTTATTCTCCCTTTTATTTTAGTATTTAAATTATCACTAAGTAAATATTCAGTGTGTTTATTGCATGTTCATGTCTTTCCGTGTGTGTGTGTGTGAGAGAGAGAGAGAGAGAGAACACGAGAGAGTGATACTTCAGACTGTGGTCTGTTAGCAAGTCTAGGAAATCAAGTCGAATTCGGGTTGGGTTACTGGTTGAGAGACCTCAGCTTGTCACTATAATCCTCTGACATTTCCCTTTTACTGTTTGGATCTTGTATGAATCAGAAACACATCTTCCCAGTTTCCCCTTCAGTGTTTACATCCCTTTTGGGGCAGCTGTATAAAGTTACTGTCTACAGCAAGTCCCCTGAGTTCTTTGGGGGATGGCCCCACAGAGGCCCAGTCAAGGATGGAGCCATGAGGGAAGGTCAACTTTTAGACTAAGGGCACAAAATGTTAGGGGTGTTGGAGAAGGATTCCAGTTGCCCGTCATGTGTCTTCCTGTGGCATGCTGATGTCTGGGACTGTTGTCCACAGGGAGAGGGTGAGCAGGGACTATGTAGAGAGAAAGGGAAATTCTCCCCAAACCCACCAGTGTTTAGGGACATAATCAGTTTTTAACAATAGACATGGAACCAAACAAGCCAAGGAAGTAATTGGGAAATTTCCTGATGGCTTGTGATGTGATCTGTAGTTTGGGGTGAAAATAGAAGGAGACAGGGGAGCACAGAGTTCCATAGAGGAAGCCGCATGGGAAGATGCCCCGAGGTGAGAAAAACAGGGACCTAACGGCCTGAAGGAAGTCCAGGTAGGTGGTGCACAGACAGCAGTGCACAGGTGGCTCGGAGCTGACTCGTTGTACCAGGGCAGTGAGGAGTTATGGAAGACTCGGAGGGCACAGTCAGGCTTTTGTTTTTAGACAGGTAGCTCTGGCTGCAATGCGGAAGGTGGCTCTTAATAGTGTTCAATGAGAGAAAGAAGACTGGTAATTGGATCAGTGGAAGAATGAATGAATGAGTGAGCAAACAAATGAATGAGATGCAGAGGGAGAGTTGCAAACCTGGTTTGATCTCTGGTCACTTTGACCAGTGCTAGCTCCGGGGACAGTTATCCTAGCCTGGGAAGACAGCAGGCAGTATGTTGATTAGACAGGTGCTGGGCGTGTGCAAACAGGGATTAAACAGTAACTCTTCATGCTGAGAGTTTAGGGCGGTTGGTAGTGGAGAGACTCTCCTAACCTTTTTCCTTCTTCTATGCATTTCCATCCTAATTTGATTTCATTCGGGATCGAAAAAGAAGATGACTTTTGGAGTTACACCCCTGAAAATTTCAAAGCCATAGCTGTGACTTGCTCCAGAGGGGAATGCTTGTGTTGCACACCTTTTATAGGCTCGCAGTGAAATAGGGACAGACACTAAGGTTTCCTGTGGCATTTGAAGAGGTCCCAGATTCCTGGGCATCAGATCTACCCATAGATGATTCCTACAGATTAAAGTATATATCAATGTTTAGACTTTCAAAGTCTCCTGAAAATGATCAAATTCCATAGAACCTTCTTCTGCCAGTAGTGGATCTATATAGAGAATTTCTTACAAGGTCACATTGCTTAGCATAAATAAGAAAGGTGTGTGTGGCAGCAACCTAGATGGACACCTGATGTCCCATCCAGTAGCTTACGAGCTTACACAAGAACTTTCCTTGGTAAGACCAAAGGGATCCTAAGGAGACCTCTGGCATCATCTCACAGGTCTTTGCCCTGTGAAGATGCTCCCATGTGCTCACTATTGCAGTCTGACCTTCCACATTGAGATCTTTTAACTTTGGCTAACAGTGGTTGCTCAGGAACTTATTCAGGCCAATCACATTCGAATGTCTAGGGTTGGGACAGAGGCATCTGTAGTTTTTAAAGCTCACCAGGTGATTCCAAAGTGCAACCAAGGTTGAGGACCACCAGCAAACAGTGCTAACCTTCCCTGTCCCATCCCTGCCTCTCAGCAGGTTTGCCATAACATCTGTCCCACTCTCACCCTCGGCGTACTTAAGAGAATTTCTCACTTAGTTAAGGACATTCAGCTAATTTGCACTGAGCCCTCCTACTCCCTACATATCTTGTGCTTGCCCCAGAAATTGGAGGCGAGAAGGACAGGTCCTCAGAAGATTCTGAAATGTCTACCATCTCTCATTTACCATTGGGCATACTGAAGATGAATGGTGGGGAACAGGGGAGAGAAAGAGGACTAGACCAGCATCCATGAGGCATTAACGATGTACAGGCACTTTTATGTGTCATCTCATTAGCTTCCCCAACAACCCTCACTGGCAAGTATCATACAGGGCTGGAGTGCACCGTTTGCGTGGTGACATCAAATGCAAAATGGTTTGTGATCTCTGAATGATCAGATTTCCTACACTGGAAAATTCTCCCTGGAAATTTGCATACCAGCCAGATGTCTTTCTCTAGGGCTAGCTATGGATCAGGCTGCTGATTTCTAGCACTGGTTGCTCCATGAGAAAGGAAGCACCTGTCCCCTGTCCCAAATGCCAGTCTTGAGCTGGTCTTTCCAAGAGGCCCAAGCTGAGGACGTGCTTTAACCAACATGCCTCTGTGTTGAGAATGTTGTCCTCTTCCTTGGCATTTTCCTGTTAGGAAGCCAGGGCTTGCAGGAGGGCTGCGGAGTAGAGGTTCAGAGAAGGAAGCTTAAAAAAAAAAAAAAAAAAAAGACCTGAAAAAGTTAACTTTCCAGCCATATATTCCAAAATGGTGAAGTGGACCATATGGAATCATTGCAATCCCTGGGTTTCTCATTTACAACTCTTGCAAAAGATATTACCGTGTATGCTGTCCGGCATGCAGGGGCCGGATGTCTAGCACCCGTGGCTAAGTGCGTGCTTCTGTAAGAATTTTGGGCTTCAGATTCTCTGGACTGCTAAGTGACCTAAGTGAAGTTCAGGAACTGTGATGTGGTGGGAGGACTCGCGCTGACCTGATGTGAGAACTGGATGGTGGTCTGAGAGATCGGGCCAGGTGGTGTGCAGCCATGGCCTGCCATAGTGGGCAGGGAGGTGGGGACAGGCTCCTTCTGCACCAGGGACTGCTAGGTGAACTGCACATCACAAACAGAGACACGCCCTGCAAAGAGCAGTGGGAACAGAAAAGCACAGGCCCAGCTTTGTGTATATCATGTAGATGGAACTGAAGTCATTCTTGGCTATGTGTACCTGCCACTACCACCACCACCCGCTGCCACCACCACCACCCGCTGCCCCAGACACACAGCAGCTACTTTCAGCAGTGGCTTAAAAAAAAAAAAAGACAGTAATTTTCAAGGAGTGGGGAGAGAGATGAGCAGAAGCATTTATTTATGGACTCTAGGCAATTTATTTTGTTTTCCAGAGTCTAATCTAGAACATCTTCATAAAGGACCATGAACCAAGTAAGAAGTTGCCTATACTATTGAGGAATATTAGGTACAATATCTGTAAGAGGAGTTAAGAGTGGCTCTCCCATAATTCACCTATAGGATTATGCACAGGAATTTAAAGAAAAAAATGTTCTCCAGGCTGTTTCTGCCTTAGAGCTAAATGTCATTACAGTGAAAGAGAGAGAGAGAAGAAACAGTTAAGCATGAGGACCTACATTCTGTATTTCTGTCAATCATCCTTACAACCTCTCAAAACCTTGCTTTCCTCTTTTGTAAAGTGGGATGGTAAACCTTACCTACTTAACACAATTAGAGGGGGGTTTCAGATGAGGATGCATAGGGAAGTGCTTGGCAGCTGTAAATTACAAATATATGTGGTGGTTTAAACTGAAAGATTCTCATGCTAATCGCACATCGCTGTGTTTGGAAGCTGGCTCTTCTCCAAGTCCGGCTGGGGTAACGTTCCCTGACAGGACATCCCAGTACTTAGGTGCTTCGGAAACACCCAGTGTCTCTGGGAACTTTCAGGTGGCACCGGATGAGAAGAAATGTTACAGCCGTGGCTTAAGAGAATAACAACATGCTACTCTGCCTCTTTCTGATGACGTCATCTGGGATGTGACACGCAGGGTCCCGCCATTTGTGAGGGTCGTGGGTGTGGGCTGGGCAATAAAAATGGTGTCCAGGGGGTGGCAGTTTATTTCAGTATGGGCTGCCCCCTACTCCTGGGAAGCCGTCCGCTGGAGAGCTGTTCTTGTTGGGCTCTCTGCTCACGCTCCTGTCCCTGTCTGTTTTGCAGAGTTTCCCTTCCTGTGTGACACAGCATCTGGTGGCCTATCTAATAGATGAGCTTCCCTGCTGCAGTGGCCCCTGCCTTTTTTGTTTACTTCATTTATGAAAATCCGCTTGAAACATCCGTATTCTCATTTTGCAGATAACTGTGGATACAGCGCTTTAAGTCTTTGAGATTCTTAAATACTCACATTCCTTTCTGATGGCTCTTTTAACTGTCTCCTTGGGTGCAAGTTTTACTGATGAGGAGCTTGCTGTTTCCTCTTGTGGTGCCAGCTGTCCTGGGATGGTGGGTGCTTACTCCTCTTGCTAGCTGACCCTCTGCGGCAGAGTGTCTCATGTGCTTTGGATGTGGCTTCTGTGCTTGGCCTCAGCTTTTTAAATGGCCAGTGGCTTTCTGAATGTTCCCCTTTTTTGGGAGGGAGTTTCTCAGAGTTTCTGGCCAATGGAAGTTGCCTTTCTTATTGTCAATCCTAGACAGTTATACATTTATTTTTAATGTATTTTCTGCTACATCGTTTGGGAAGTAGGGCTGGAAGGATGCGCTGATGGACGAGTGGTAGATCGTGAGGGAAAGAAAGAAGTAACGGAAGAGCAGCGCCAAAGCCCGGGAGGGAGAAAGACCATTGCTCCTGTCACATGCCTGAGGCCACCACAAAGAGCCGACTTGCTTTACACTTCCTGAGAACTGTGTGTGCCGTTACCAGGAGCATACGAGAAAGAAAAATAGCCAGAATGTTCAGTATGCTTCATTTATCTCATCTGAAAAATGAGCTCTGCCCAGTGACCTAATGGACATAAACTCTGTTTCTAAAAAAGCCACTGATGCAGCAGCGAGCTTCTGAGTTCTTGTTATGGTAAGGTCTTGTGCTCGTACTGGTGAGGGTACAAAAATGCATGCTTCCTCGCATCCAAGAACTCATAGTACGTGCAGGGAAATGAGACTTCCCCAGCTCAGCAACACTCAGGGTGAACTATTAGGCCATGGGAATGTTATACATGGAGGGCAGGATTTCCGAAGACTTCTAATGGGTGATTGAGGAGCCCCTGGATAGGGCAAGAGAATTTTAGGGGTAAGAATGGCACTGACAGAGACACGGAGGTGGGAGAGAGCGTGGAGTGATCGGAGCTTGGCCGATAGGCCTCACAGGGGGAGAGTTTGTGCTGAGGAGCTAAGTCTCAGGGCAGCCCCCCCCACCTCTCCCAGGGCATCGTGGTTTTGAGGGAAAGGGCCTGTTGCACCCCCTCATGGATTTTCTCTGCTTTTTCTGTTTTTGGTTTACATTACTTCCCCTTACGAGTGTTCTTTGAACTCTTCAGAATCTCCTCTTGGGGTCTTTTCATCTGTTCTTGGTTTGACACTGTGCTCCATCCATGGAGTTCTGCCTTGCAGGTTGTTGTGTGGGAGAGTCAGTCTTCCTGAAGCCTTTCTCTGAATTTAGCATTTGGTATGCGTTTTGCTGTTTTGCTGCCATTTCAGTCCCAGGAAAGAGAGGACTTACCTGGAGTGTAGGCAGGGTTTCAGAGGAAGCCCTAACACCACTGACTCCCGAGTTTACAGAGCTCTGCCAATCTTGGCCTTGCAGGGAAGGGGAGGAGTGCTAACAAGCTCTCCTCTTTGGCGTCACGTGCACGCAGATCATTAGCTCCTCTGAGGTCAGCCAGCAATAAGCTACTGGTTTGTGAAACACCAGGATAATCCATTTGATTTAAGCCCTGCATTTAGTCACTTGAAACATCCTTACACACACCTTTCCAGGTGCACACACATACAGATATGCACGTGTGTCTCTTTGTGCCTGTTCCTACCCTCTGATGATTGCTTCCCCTCCAGGAGGCTGCAATCCAAGACTAATAAAATATGACTTCTGGGAAGATTTTTCTTCTTCCTAGAGAGGGATCATTTTTTTCTTTCTTCCCCTAGAGAAACATTGGTCATTGGCCCAATCTTTGGGGCAAGGATAAGAGATACCCTTACATTCTAGGGGTTTGTCCATAAAGGCTGGGTGGGAATCTGCTTTGGGGTCTGTAGTTTGGCTCCTCCAGGCTTTGGGAGAACTTTTCCAATCTCACGAATCCCAAATGGCCACAGAGTGTGTGGACTGAGAGGAGCAGTACATGGTCTTTCCTGTGGGCCTCGACAGGAGCACAGTTTGGTATCCAGCCCCCCTTAGAGAGACAGCAGAGGGCTCGTGGTGGAGCAGTGTGGGAGCAGGTGAACCCCAACCTCGATCCTTTTGTTAAGTTTCATCCTGGAGTGGGGATGCCAAAGAGCAGATGCTGTGTTACCTTTATCAAATGATAGGAGTGATCAGGAATTCCTCTAACTTCCTGTTAGAGGAATTTGGGGTTGGATAAAACCCAAAGTGAAGAGAATTGTGCCCTTTGTTCCATCCATTAGGACACTCAGGACCCTGCTACAATGTTGTCAGCTCGATCTTTCCTCGTCACTTTGCCCCGGCAGTTCCTGGATGGTTGCAGCCTTTTCTTATAATTTCTCTGTATTGTCCCTCAGGCAAGAAATAGACTTGGCCCTTTTAATCTCAAAATAATGGTTATGGTTAAAGATTATTGAATAGGGAACTGTGCTCAGGCCCCTCTCTATGAGATTTCCTGAATCTTCACAATACTCAGTTAAATAGCAATCTTATTATCCTGTCCCATTTTGCAGACAAGGCAACTGAGGCCTCCACGGATTTTTCTACATTGCACCTAAGATTATCCTAGAAACTCTACTTGTTTTTCTGATGTATGCTCTGTTCTCCCTGTTATAATGCAAATCCTGTGAGGGCGGGGCTTTTTTGTATCCTTGCCTCTATGCTTTGTCTCCAGCACCTGCAATGTACATGTAGTAGCTGCTCAGTAAATATTTGCTAAAGGAACGAATAACCTGCCCAGATTTAAATGGCTAGGAAGCGGTGGCACCAAGCTCGGGATGACCGACTCTTTTCTGATTCCACAGTCCAGGTGGTCCTAACTACTCTCTCACACTGTCATCTTGACTATTTAGAAATAATTTCCCTTCTCCTCTTCTACCCTTCTCCAGTGCCCGTTGCCTTTATGCTATGATTTAAAGCGCAGCTGCAGTAAGCTACAAATACCCCTCTGCCTGGAGGCCTCACCCTGCTCTGCCTCCTAAACGTGGTCCTTAAATCAGCAGGTATAGTTCTTTTGGTCTAATCAGAAACGCAAAACATTTGCCTCTTTATTTGAGGATTTTTGGCTTTTCCTAGTTTAAGCTTAAAGCCAAAGAACTACCATAGAACTGACTGGGGTGCTACAAGTTCCCTCTTTCTTACACCCATTCAGTAGGAGGTAGGGAAGATGGCAGCTAAAGCTACAGCGTCCTTCCAGAGGTAGTTATAACATGCAGTGTTGTTTCTGATCATGAAATAAATGTGTGTTCTAATACATGTCCAACATACAGAGTTAGGAAAATGTTAAAAAGAATAAAGAGCAAAACAACAACCAGAAATCCTGTCAATATCCTTTGAAGTTCTTTTTCTGTGTGTGTGTGTGTGTTTGCACGTCTTTGTTTCTGTGTCTGCGTATATGTATTTCCTTTTTTTAATGAAAGGTTCATCATACTACATAAACAACTTTTACCTGGCATTTTCCCCAAACTATTGCATTGTCTGTATTTCCCACAACTTTGAGAGTTCTTGTATGACATGGTTTTCACGGCCCACATTTCCTCATGCACCACGCTGTACCCGTCTCAATACTGTGGCACATTTGCATTTTGGTCACAGTTTGTGTACTCTAATTATCATTCTTTCACGTGAGTTTGTACACACGTATCTGGTTATTCTCCCAGAATAGATTTCTAGAAGTTGCTTTTCTGGGCTTAAAGATGTTAGCATTTTAAAGAAAGAGGGGAGCAAGAGTGAGATCCCATCTCTACTAAAAAATAGAAAAAGAAAATATTTGCCAGTCAACTAAAAATAGGAACAAACAAAAAAAATTAGCCAGGCGTGGTGGCGCATGCCTGTAGTCCCAGCTACCTGGGAGACTGAGGCAGGAGGATCGCTTGAGCCCAGGAGTTTGAGGTTGCTGTGAGCTAGGCTGACGCCATGGCACTCTAGCCTGGGTGACAGAGTGAGACTCTGTCTCAAAAAGAAAGGTGGGGACTCTTGAAAGCTTGACAGTTCTGAGTGGGGAGCCAGAGTGGGGCCACCACAGGCATCAGGATGACTCACAGGGCAGCTGCAGGGCCCATGTGACCCTGCACACCTGGGAGAACCCCCGGCAGCGGGCACCGAGGATTCGGAGAAGGGCTGTCACCTCCCCTTTACTCCGTTAGCTTGATCTGCTGGGCATATGTGCTTTCTTCATCCAGTTTTTGGATTGTTCTCCTGTTTTCTCTCTCCACTCCCTACCCTCCGCCTTTCATCTAAACGTAGGTCTTACATGGTGCAGTGGAAAAGAACTTGGGGCAAGAGCTGGGCTGGCTCGGCTTTCAGTCCCAGCTGCACCACTGACTAGCTGGGTGACCGAGTAAGATGCGTTACACACGTGTCAGCCCCAATTTTCTCATCTGTAAAATGGGGACATAACAACCTAGTGAGAATTAAATGATTGAATACATCCTTAGAACAGTGCCTGGCACATATGAACCATTTAATAAACAGTAGTTTCTTAAATTAATTTTTAAAGGAGCAAATTAATAACACCAAATATTATTAATGTCTATATTCATGTTGATTTGACTTCCAGAGCCTATTGCAGGCGTATTTAGCGTTACGATGTGCATAACCTACTGACAAGACTTTCTCCTCGGTTCCTGATGCCAGCTCTCCCTTCCCTTACAGTGTTCCCTGTCCTTCTCTCCCTTCTCTAGGAAGCTTGCTGTGCAACAGAGCGTGGGCTTTCTCTGGCTTCCAGATCTGCCCACGTGCGCACACTTCTCTCTTGGACTCTCTCTATCAGCTTGTTTGTTCCCTGTAGGAAGAACTGGAGCCTGGTCGGCAGCTTTTCCAGTTGGCTTTATCCGTGTGCTGCATTGTAAAACTGTTCTCTCTGTTACTTAGAAATCTCTTTGATCCATGTTTAGCTGTATTTGTTCTCCCAACAGATGTTTGGGGCAGTTAGAGGATTTTCTCCTTCCATGTGCCCAGCCTCGTGCCCCTGCGCGCTCCCCACTTCTCAGGATCTTCTGCCAGCTGACCACAGACCGGCCATCTGCTGTGAAGGCCTCCTGGCCCAGCAGCTAAGACCGTCCGAGGGACTTGGTTGGGGGGAAGGGAGGAAGGTGTTGGGGAACTGTGCAGGGTACAGTTTGAGTTTCCTAGACACATTCCAGGAGCTCTTTTGATCCAAGGAATACATGATTTGGCTTGTACTCTGTGGCACGTTAACAAAAACCAAACCATACATTGTCTCCTGCAGACAACAGAGTGAGGCCCTGGGGTACGGCAGGTCGTGTAAGACCACCGACAGTGGGGGAGCGTATGAGTTTCCTGGTGCTGCCATAACAAGCTACCACAAATGGCGTGGCTTAAAACAGTAGGAATTTATTGCCCCACAGTTCTAGAAGCCAGAAGTTCCAAAACAAGGTTGTAGGCAGGGCCAGGGTCCATCTGAAGACCCAGGGAGGGAGCCGCCTCGCGCCTCTTTCCAACCTCTGGTCGCTTCTGTTTCTTGGCTGTAGCTCGTCCCTCAAATCCTCGTCTTTCCATGGGGTTCTCCCTGTCTCTCCTGTGGTCTTCCTCTGTACATGTCTGTGTACAAATATCCCTTTTCTGTAAGGACACCAGTCATATTTGATTAGGGCCCGCTTTAATGGCCTCATTTTAACTTTATTACCTCCGTAAAGACCCTATTTCCAAATAAGGTCACATTCTCAGGTATTGAGGGGTTAGGACTTCAACATGGCATTTTGGGGAGACACAGTTCAACCCATAATAGGAAGGAAAGATGTTGAGAACCTGTAACTTCTCTACCCACCAATGAAGTGCTGGGCAAGCCGTGTGGAAACATGCATCCTGCTCTCTGCAGGTCAAGGATGCGCAGGGGCAGGCGCCGTGCACGAGGTCTCTGTCCACCCCAGCAACAGAGTCAGCCAGGGAGGAATGTATCCTGCCTTCCTTGGGTTGATTCAGCTTTTGCATTTCCAGCACGTAATGCATACCTTCACCTTTCCGCACTCTGGGGGTCTCTGAGAGCTGCACAGAGAGAGCACAGAAGTCGGCTGGTGAGGAATAGAGGAGAGGTGACGGAGGGTCTTGAAAGCAGAGGGTGGATGGTGAAGAGGTGGGGAAGGCACAGTGAGTGGAGCAGACTGGTGGCAGGTGCAGAAGGCAGCTCGGGAGGCATGAGTTCTCCTCCCAGCCCTGCCACAAGGCTATGTCCTGTGGCTTGGGCACTTACCTTGTCTGGACCTCACTTTCTCTGTTGGCAAGACTGGGAGGTATATGCATGATCTCTGGGGTTCCGTCCTGGCCAGAATAGATTCTCAACTGGAGCTTAATGTGTGGAGCAAATGAGAGCTCTGGCCTGGCCCCCTGCAGAGAGCACAGCTGCTCTTCCTGGGGAGACATCTTCCAGCGGGCCGCCCCGCCACAAGGTCATGCAGCATACAGCTGGTGCCTGCCCAGCCCCATGCCCCTCCCGATGCCTACCCCTCTCCATATGTAAGCGTGCCACTCCTTTTCATGTCCCCATCATTCTTTGGTAGAACACATCTGTCTTCTGTCGTCCTCGGCTCTGGGAGACTATGCCAAGCTTCTTGAACACAGCCCACGGCCCACTGCCCGGGGTCGAGACTGCGAGTTAGCCAGGAGGCGAGAAGAAGATGCTTGCAAGTCAGGGCTGGGAGCAGGGGTGCCTGGGCCGGGCTTCCTCCCAGACTTCAGGAGTGCCGCCCTGGCAGAGCACGTGGCTTTGGCCACAGCCACCCATCCACCTGGCCTAAGCACCAAACATATGCAGCCCCTGTGTTCAGAGAAGCCCCAAGGCCTGTTCATGTCCCCAGCACAGCCCACATGCACTGTTGGTGGTGAGAGGCCAAGGTTTGTGCCCTGCTTAGATGGGTGGCAGGGCAAGGGAGAATGGGTGTGGCTCACATACGTTATTGTCTTTCTCAGGGCACTCAGCAGCTAACTAGGAACAAGGCCCTGACCCAGGGATGCTGACTTGCGTGATGCTGGCTCTGCCCATCAGTTGACTGAAGCCCCTTTGTGATGGACAGGGATGGTGACGGATGAGCAGGGAGGGGGGTCAGGGAGGAGGGCTAGTGCTTAGAATCAGGCAGTCCAGAGAGTCTGGAAAAGCAGGACAGACTCCAGCCAGCAGGGTCATGATCGCCCACCCCAGCCTGGACAAACCTCAGGGCTGTGTGGGCCAGGGCGTGGTGCGCCTGCAGGGGGGCAAGTGTTTGCTTGTCGATGACTTCGTCCTCCAGGAGTGCTGGGAATTCCGCAGTCCTTGGGGGGCTACCAGTGGTTGGTCGTCACAGGAATTGAGTTTTCCTTAGCAGGGATGCTGGTCATTTGGGATGGGACAGTTCTTAGTGGGGCAGTATGCACCCCAAGCTTTAAACACCAGTGGCATCGTCCCCTCATCCCCTCTAGTCACTGTGACAACCACAAACACCTCTACACATTTCCAAATGCCCTTTAGTACTCGCCCTTTTGAGAGTCACGTAGAGTAGTGAGTGAAAAATGAATGGACGGTAGCCTGCTCTTGTGATTCTGTGG
This sequence comes from Cheirogaleus major, assembly GCA_963574435.1. Lineage (NCBI taxonomy): Eukaryota > Metazoa > Chordata > Mammalia > Primates > Cheirogaleidae > Cheirogaleus > Cheirogaleus major. Next base: position 43,357 of record CAUYPO010033819.1, read on the forward strand.
CATCATTTAGCTTCCTCTTCTCACCCTAGAAATCGCTGGAGCTGGGTATGCCTCAGCCCCAGCTGGAACCTCGCCAGCGCTGCTTGACCCAACCCCTGCTTCCCTGACCTTCTGCACCCAACCGCCTCGGCAGGGCTAACACCGGCTCTTCAGAAAGCCCCAGGGCAGGAGGCAGAGGGGGTCTGCGTGTTGTTTGCATCCCTGGCTGTGAGCTGTGGGGCCCACCCCACCCCACTCCCTGCTTGGAGCGGTCACCCGGGTCGCAGCTCTGCGGAGCGTCTGGCTCCCGGCAGGCAGGTTCATGCGAGACTCCCACCCAGCCGCTCAGTGCAGATGGGATGATGAGGACCAGATCCAGTTTCTGGGCTCTAATATTTGCCAAGACTTTTACCAGGCTTCCTGGAACAGACAGGGAAACAGAGCAAGCTCCCTCAGGTCAAGTGATTTGGGCCTGAGTTGATCGGAGTCCCTGAATGACTGCTCTGTTTCTCGTGGGGGTGTGCAGAGCAGCCCGCAGCTGCCGGTCCAGGAGAGGCAGCTGAGGGGCCGAGACCTCCCCATCTCCGCTCCCTGCACGCGGGCTCCCGGAGGCCCTGCACTCTGTGCCTGGGACTGCTCACCTGCAAGAGGAAGAGCATAACCAGCTCGCTCCTTTTGCTGTGCAGGTGTAGAATGAGAACAAAGAGGAAACATGAAGGCTTTCGAATTCCAAAAAGAATAGGAACTTTACAAATTCGTGGCATTTTAGGATTTAAGGTATGCATGGAATCTAACCTCATCTTGTCATTGCCAGGAAGTTCTGTGAAACTGGTGCCCACTGATGTTCCTCTGTCCCTGTGTTCCAGCTCCTACCTTGACTCTCCTGCTTTTCACAGCCGGACTTCTTTAACAGAGACGCCTTTTCCACATTTCCTGCTCGGTGCTGAAACCCACCACAACCTGGCTTCTACCACCAATGCACCAAGACCCTCTTCTGGCTTCGTCTTGTTTGGCCTGTCTATCATGGCTTCTTTCTTGAAATTCTCCCTTTCCTTGATAGGATACCACACTGTCCTTGGTTTCGTCATGCCTCTGAGGCTGTCTCCTTGTGTTAGCTGACTTTCTCTCCTCTACTGACCTGGGCTCTCCTTTCCCCACAGCCAGTGGCCTCTGGCCTGTGTGAGGCTGCAGGCCCGTGTGTGCAGCTGCCTGGTAGATACCAGGAGTCCTACAGGTACCTAACACTCTCTGTTCCAAGCGCAACAAGGCTCCTTCTGTGCCCCAGACCTTCCCTACCTGCTGTGAATCATCTCCATTATTTCGCATCTTAATCAGTGAGACCACCTGCCAAGTCAGAGACTGGGGGGTCGCCCTCAGCACGTCTCACCTCGCCCCTCACTCTCGTGGTAATGCAGCCTCCACTTCCTTGTCACCTCTGAAACATCTCTGCGGTGTGCCCATATTGCCTCATCTCCACTGCCACTGCGCTAATCAAAACTCTGTTCATCTCTTGCTGTTCTCCACACTTTGCAAAGGTCAGGGGGTCATTTTCCACTCAAAATCTTATAATGGCTCTCCAGTGCCTCTGCAGGCCTCATGTTTCCAGACTGTTCTTGTTCTTTCTCCTCTCTGTCTCCCTCCCTCTCTCTCATCCTTTACGTTCGGCCACTCCGGGTTTTGTCGCCGTCGTTTCCCAGGATGCACAGTGCACCTTCTTACCCCGGGAGCTGCAGCACCGAGGTCTTTGTTCTTGCTGCCTAGGACACTCTCCCTATTTGCTTCCAGCTTGCTCCCTCTGGGAGGTTGTCCCGCGCCCTCTGTCTGATGCTGGGTTCCCTGCCACATGCTTCCGCAGCATGCTGTGACCTCCTGAACGCCCAGCGTTTCTTATTGTAACCCCTCCTTCAACCTCACTAGACTCTAGACTTCTCGAGGGTGAGAGCAACTCCTCTTTTCCATGGCCGCATTCCCTACACACCTAACGCAGAACCTGCCTTACAACCCGAGTCAGTAAGTAGCTGTTGAATGAACGAATGAGTGAGAATGAAGGGTGTCTGTCTGGCAGAAACCTGGCGTGAGAGCAAAGATCAGAGTGAGGATTAAGGACAAACCTTCCTCGGGGTGGCATTAAGAATTCTCAAGACAGGTGACTAACCCTCTTTCTGTTTGGCAAATGTTTACTCCAGGCCACACAGCCAGGCGGAAAGTTGAGTGAATCCTTTCCCACAAGGAGCTCATTCTTTCTTTGAAAGCCCTTTAAACAAGCTCTGCAATGATGCTGGCAGGTAAACAAATGGCCCCTCATTTCTCTGTGACCAGCGATGTAGGGAAGGGAGCACACACACACACACACACACACGCATGCACACACATGCACACACACGCACACACACGTTGACAGACATCTGAGCTCACACTATGGACATGCCCAGACCCTTCTTCAATTTTACAAGGTGGTAACTCACTCTTTAGCTTGGATTCTTGAAGTGCCATGGAAAATCCCTCTGGCCTTGGATCTGGGGAGGCAGGTTTGACTGTGGCCGTGAAGTCCGGGGTGTGCCCTTTGCTGACTGGGTTTCCACACGTCTCCATGTCTCACTCGGGGAGCACTGCATTGTGCTCTCCTTCCTCCCAAAGTCAGCACCTGGTTTGGCTCACTAGAAACGGCTCTTTCTGTGCTTAGAACTCATCTCCTCTTCCTCTTCTGGGTTCTCACATGGGATGAAGTCAGAGGATGGAGGCCGACCACACCCTTCCTCCTGGACCCCAATTAAATTTCTTGGAAACCATGTAACTCCTCCCCGCCCCATTATATCCCTATATCCAGAGACAGCCAATTTTTGCCAGTGGAGGAACATCTGAGAAGAGGCCTTGGGAAGCTCAAGGCTCAGGGCCTGTCCCCAGGCATCTCGGTGAAGGACACATCTGTCCTTCACTCTCAAAGATGTTGCTGTTGCTCCCCTGCTAGGGTGACACACTGCACTGCCTCCTTCCTTTCACACGCCAGCAAGAAGCTATTTCCTGGAGGTCCTACAAGCAATTTCATTTTCTCTTTTGCTGTTTCCTTATTTCAATTATCTTCAGGGAGGAGCACACATATTGGATTGGTGCCTGGCTGTGAAATTTCCTTTCCATTTCTTTACACCTGCAGTTGCAATAAGAGGGAGAGGAGAGCAGAGCCGAGCCTGTGTCCCAGCCCCGGGCTATCAAGGTGGTTTGGCTCTTGTTTCCCAGGAGGGCCTTGGAGGGCTGTGTTTCTTCAACTGCTTTCTCCTTTGGGTCTGGCCTCCGATCCTTTCTTCTCAGGCCTGTGAGCTCTGTGCACTTGGTTCATGCTTTTCAGTCTGACATGGAAAATATATCCGATTGGCCTTTCCAGATGCTCGTTCTGATTTGCACTTTGTCCTAAAGGGCAGCTTAATATCCTCTTGCCTTTTCTTTTTTCCTGACCTCACCTCATCAACCTCCCACTTGGACCTCACAGAGGCAAAACTAGTCTAATTTTTAAAAAAATTAATAGCCTTTAATTTTTAGAAGAGTTTTAGGTTCACAGAAGAGTTGAGCAGAGAGTACAGAGTTACCATATAACTCCTCCCACCCCGTTTCCTCCATTCTTAACATACTGCGTTAGTGCGGCACGTGGGTTACAGGTACTGAAGCAATACCGACAAATCCTTATTAACCAAAGTCTGTAGTTCACATGCAGGCTTGTTCTTGGTGTTTCATAGTTCTGTGGGTTTTGACAAAGGCATAATGACATGTACCAGCCACAACAGCATCATACAGAACAGAGTCAGCGCCTAAAAGCCCTGTGTATCATCTGTCCATGCCTCCTCCCTCCCCGGCCTCCACCCCTGGCAACCACTGACCTTTTACTGTCTATGGTTGTGCCTTTTCCGTCATATTAGTAGGAACCATACAGTATGCAGCCATTTCGGGCTGTCCCCTTCCACTTAGCAGTGTGCATTTTAAGTTGCTAAAGGCCAATCATCTAAGGCTGTGGTCCCCAACTCCTAGGCAGCAGAACTCTGCCATCCCCCAGCCCCCACCCCCCAGTGCGTGGGAGAATTTTATTCCATGACACTTAGGAAGGGGATGCGCAGAGCAGGAGGTGAGCCGCAAGCATGAGTGAAGCTTCATCTGTATTTATAGAGTTTACAGCCGCTCCCCTTTGCTCACATCACCGCCTTCCCACCACCCCCCCCGGGAAAAATTGTCTTCCATGAAACCAGTCCTTGGTGCCAAAAAGGTTAGGGACCGCTGATCTAAGAGATTTCTCTATGTCTGTTCCTTTCCAGTTCAGTGTATGCCATCACAGGGCACAGAGTAGGTGCACATTTAATGATCACTTCCTTCTACAACCTGAAACACCTTCCCAGCGCCAAAAAAGGGCTAGGTCAATAGCAGAGCGCCCCACCCCAGATTCAACCTTGTTCTCCAGATTCAACCTTGTTCTCCTTTCTTTCCACAATAAACTGGATCAGAACCAGCAGCTCTGTGAGAGTACATTTCTTTGCCTCAATACCAGGCCCCAGAGAGCATTTGATTCCTTGGCAGAGAGGTGCAGGCTTAATTAATTTTTCTCTTTTCTGCTTTGAACCTCTTGGAACACACACAAGTACTCACATTCATGCACAATTGAGTGTGTAAGAATTTTAATGGCAGGTGGTGTTAGCAGTTCTTTTCTTCCTGATACAGACCAGCATTTTTCCATCTGGACTTTCTAGCAGGACCTAAGAATATTGACTTTCTAACCACTTGTATCTGGGTGGAGTGAGCAGACTGGGAGTGGGGGAGAGGGTTCAAGGGGGAAATATGCTTATGTATAAATCACATGTGAAGGGAGTTTTGAAGTCATTATTGCTTCAGGATGTGTGAACTATAATTATTTTTTAAGGTCTTGATTTGCCCAATGAGCATTTCCCAGGGTTGCTGCTCCAAGCATGACGTCTGTGCTGTCAGGGGGTCCAGCCTGGTCTGATACGCGTTTAATCGCTTTAAAGAGGGCCCAGGGTGGGATCTGGTTTCTCCAGGTTCTCAGCTGTGGTCAATTCTGCATGCAGCACAACATCCAGATGACTTAGATGACTAAGACAATGGAGTTAAAACGAAGAAGAGACATTTTCCCGTCTCTTTTCTGTGTATTATTACTTTTTAAATGGTTGGCTGTGCGGGGCAGCACACCATTCTTACTCGGGCTGCACGGCTGCAGCCGTCATGCTTGTTCTTTGTGCTCTCTCACCTCCCTGCTCTAAAAAGGCAGCACTCTTTTTCCTGGGCTCCACTTTCTGCCTTCCGACCCTAAGCCTAGTCCCATCCCCCCGCCCTCCCTCCCTGTCCTCACACACCCAACTGTCCTCGACTCCATTCTTCATGCTCCACCAGCGGCAGCCCTCATCAGTAGTGATCATCCCAGGGAACAGTTTTCAAGGGTCATATAAAGCATGCTCCCTCTGTGTTTTGAGAATGTTTTCTATCCCCAAAGGGGCTCTCTGGATAATGAGAAAGGTCAAATCGGGCAGCCTGCAGGAAGAAGCCCTTAGAAGGGAAACCTGTGGCCGTCAGCCACGCCGATCCAAGACTTACAATTTGGGCTAGCTATTTAAAGAGAAATGTGAAGAACTTGGAAGACTTGGGAAAAGAAAATCAAGAGAATGTTGAACATGTCTGATGGGTGCGTGTATGGGGAAATTTTAAAGGGATGTGATGGAAAATTGGACTTGTGGTAAAACTTTGTAACTGGGCAAGTTGTTCTTTCTTTTAAGCATGGCTCAGTGTAGGGTGATAAATACGTGCAGCACATTAGCTGCCATCCTCACTTCTTTGTCCAGAGCAGACTTCGCTAATCAGTCACAGCACTGTTTCCACGGTCACTCCTTTGCCCACAGTAGGCATCACTCACGGATCACAACACTCTTTCCCACTGAGCTTCAAAAGTTCTTTTAATCCTCAGTACGGGCCTCTCGGTAGCCATATACCAATCAGTTGCGTTTGGAACTTGGATTGAAACCCATTTGCCACCTCTGGTTTAATGGAAAGAACATTAGGCTTAGAGGTGGAATTCCTACTACTTAGTAATAATTAATTTTAATAATGATTCTGTAACCAAGTTTCTTCTTGTATAATAAGACAATAACACTTGTCACAGAGGCCCAAGATAAGGATTAAGTAAGATAATATATGACATCTAAGACAGCACATGTGACAGTGCCTAGAACAGTGCCCGGCGCATCATAAGCACCCAGCAAACGACAGCCAAGCGTGAGCTAGAAGCGGCGCACGCGCATCACGCCGCTCCCCCCACATGTGGGACAACAGATACTGCTGCGTTCACCCTCGCTGCTTTTCCCGGCCTCGGTGAAGGCAGATGGAGAACAGCTGGGCCTCTAAGGCTACCTCACTTTAACTTCACATTCTTAAAACTCCTATTAAATCTCTCTTTCCTGAACTAATATAATGCTCCCTTGTTACCCTAGGAGGGCAGAGCTAACACCCACGTGTCATGACGTGACCCATGTTCTGTAAGTGCACACATAGCTGCGTGCCACGCCAGGCCTTCCTGGACACCCTGGGCTTCCAGACCAGCTTCTCTGTGACCGAGCAGAACCAGGGAAGAGATCTCTCTTCATAGAGATCTTCGTACAACTCATTTTCAGAATGTTTCCCACTGGTGGAGACAGCAGAGAAACGAGGTGATTTACAGGCAGAGGACAGGCTTCTTGGAAGAGATTTCACCGTAGATCGCCTCAGTCCAAGATCAGAAGACTGCAGAGTGGTCTGTAGGGCATCCCGAGGATGCCTTCTCCAAGGCGATACCAGGCTGGCTTTGGACCCTACCTCCAGACTGGGAAGGGGTTATTTTCAGTGCAGCAACCTCAGGGAACATTCTTTGAGCAAATCAGACCCTTAAAATCATAAATTCACACATCCTGAGATAATGACTTCAAAATGACTTTCTCAAGCTATAGATGCAGTGCTCTTTGAATCCACTCTCTTCCTTCTGTCCTACTGATCTGCTCTGAAAAAGGCAAGCTGCATAGACCTCTGCCACATGGCTTCACATTCTGAGTTTTGCCTTATTTATCCTCCCATTCAAATGTGGACACTTTATACCAAAGGTTAGCCAGGGTTATTATCTCCTTTCCCCTGGAATGAAAGAGGCAGGACCTAGACAGTTGTATGAACTCAAGATTCATTTTAATTAAACCAATGCATGTCAGTCACCGAAGTGTGTTTTAGACAATACAGGGGATATTGATAGGTATAAACTCAGTCCCTGCCCTCACACAGCTTAGAAACTGTCGTGAGGGATAAACAGATGCACACAGGAGAAGGCAAAACAGAAGAGCTACGAAAGGGATCATCAAAACGCCATGGGAGTTTGAAGGAGTCAGATCCCAGGAGACTTTGTGCAGGAGGTGGCCTTTGTAGCATTTGAAACTAGTCTTGCAGCAGAGTTGTGGATGGATAGGCAGGATGGTGGGGGGCGGGGTGGTAGGAGTGACAGGCAGAAGGACCCACTAGAGTGAGGATGTGGAGACAAAGAGCCCTGAAGGGTGCAAACTGTTATGAGGATGGGTTTATATAAGGAATATGGCCTAAGAGAAAGGACTCTTCTCTGTGCTGAGTTGGATTTTAGGGGCGAAAGTCTGGTACTCACCATTGCACACTGGTACTGAAACACGTCCAGTGTGGTGACCTGGCAGGTCTGCCAAATGCGTGGATACCTGCACAGGTGGTTCAGTCTTCTCTCCATCCTACCTCGCTACTGGGATGTCAACTTGCTGTGTGACCTTAGTCCAGCCACTGCCTCTCTCTGGACTTCAGTTTTCATATCTGTAAAATCAGGAGGTTGAATTATGATTTTGAGATAATAATGAGAAGGTGATAGGAGAATAATTTAGTTGTTTATATGTATTTATCATGCCTCGTTGAAGTGGGGGTGGGAAAACAGTGGTATTCATTTCCACGTGAAAATAGAAGTCGGGGCCCATTCTGGGCTTGGCTGGAGCTGTGCTTTGCCTGGTTTTCTGCACAGGCACAGGATTCTTTATCCCAGTGTAACTGCCTGGGGAGGGGCACAGGCAGACAGCACGACTGCTCCTTCCCATTTGGAAGGCCCCAACAGACTCTCCACTGCAGGGCCACCAACTCAGAACTTCAGCCCAGTGCAGCAGACGCTTTTTGCCATGCTGGGCATTGTGCTGGGTTGTGTGCAGCAGAGACCTGCCAGCCACAGGCCTGGCAAGCAGACGTGGGAGGAGCCGTGGTTTCCAGACCTGTGTTTGTTAGTGTCACTGTGAAAGGGTTTTCTTTAGCATACAGACAGCCCTTGGCTTCATGATGGTGCCACTTTCAAATTTTCAACTTTGCAATGGTGTGAAAGCGGTGGTCGTTCGGTATGCTCCTTGGGTTGTGATGGGGTTACTTATGATAGGCCTGTTGTAAGTTGAAGACGGTGTAAATCAAAACTGCACTTACGATGTACGACATTCTCAACTTAGGTGGGTCCTGAGTTGAGCATCTGTACAGATTCCTGAGCCCCATCCCCTGATGACGCCTGAGAATCTGTTCTGTCAGCCACTGCAGCTGAGTGTGTCCAGGAAGCTCTGGTCTAGAGAAGGTTCTCTGTCGTCACTGCTTGGAATGACCATGTCCTCTCTTACTTGCATTTATATGAATTCATTATGAGTAAATTGTTGTTATGTGAACTTACTGTGTGCTTGTTACAGGTGTTTTCATGCCAGGGTGGGGGGTAGAGATGAAGGACATAAGCTGGGTTATGAAGTCAGGGTCTTCACTTCCGAGCACCCGAGCGACTGACAGCCCCAGCAGGAAGGAAAGCTGTTCACGTGTGAAATGAGGCCATTGTTACCATCTTCAGCATTCTCTTCGACAGTCACTTAAGACTCATATTTCATCACTTGGGACTGAAAAGAGCCCCCTAAGGCAGACGGGTCAGGCGTGGAGACTGAGGCTCAGAGAGATAGTCCTGTGTCCAAGCTCACGTCTCCAACCCTCAGTGCAGGGCTGCTCCCAGCTCCATGCTGGGAGAAGGGTGTCCCCTTCCCCTCCAGAGCGGTGGACTCTGGAGCTGGGAGAGGCCAGCGTGGGCTGCTGATGTTGGGGACAGCTTCATGGAGAGCCTCTTACACGGTGGTGAAGAACTCTGGCTGTAGCCTGTTGCCTGGAACAGAGCAGCCGACACAGCTCGGATCTGGAATGATTCCTGCTTTTATATCTGGATTCTAAGGTAGTGACACCATGACAACATGTGTTTATGTCATTCCATCTGCACAGCATCCACGTGAGGCAGGGAGAAGGGAGTTTATTCCCCAGAATTTTACCAGTGGGAAAATTGAGGTCAAAGATGGGACTTTTCCTAAATGAAGGGAACTGCTATTTATTGAAGGCCTACTATGTGCCAGGCAGTGTGCACACCAGGCATGTATCATGAAATGCCTCGTTTATTCCTCATAACTGTAGCCTTGTTTTACAGTTGGGAGAGCTGAGGCTTACAGAGATTATGGCATTGACTCATGGTCAAACTACCGGCTGGTGGCCAAGCAGGGCTTCGAGCATGTCTGACTTCCCAGCCTCCCGGCCCCCACCACACCATGCTGCCGGGTTCACCTGCACCAGGTAGAACTGGCTCTTCCGAGTGCAGGCCAGAGACCACTCGGCTACCGCATCAGGGCAGCCGCAGCAGGAGCTGCTCCAGCAAGAATCGGCATTTATCCCACACCAGCGTCCGTGCTTATCCAGTGGAACCACGCACCAGGAGGAGCTACCCAAGAAACATTTTCAGAAGAAACTTCTCTTTTTAGTTCCCTGGCGAGGCTCAGAGAGCTGACTGAGCGGACTGAATCGCTCAAGACCACCTGACCTGTTAGTGGCAGAGCTGGGGCTAAAAGGCAGGTCCCTAACTCTCAGCCTCGTGTCCAACATGCCTCAGCATCTCTGAGAACGTCCCGGCCATGGTGGGTGCAGGGATATGTGGGTATCACGTAGCCCATGCCACAGTCTCCAGGCTGAGCTGCCTCCCGCCTGTCCCAGGCACAGCGGGGCCCAGTGCTTTCAAATCTGTCCTTTGGAGGCAAGCTCCGTGACCTCTCAATATCACTTTTGGGACGTTCTTCCTGAATGGCTAGCCCGAGTCTGTCCTGCTGTGTCCCGTGATGAGGTGCAGCGTGGGGAGAGCAGCAATTGGCCCTCGTCAGTGCTGTTCCCGGAGTATAAGCTGAGTGGAGGTGGAACGAGGGCCTGCCCTGTTTTGTACAGTTGAGTTCTAAAACCAGCCTGCAAGGATAATGCTGCAAGAATGTCCCAGGGGTGTCTTTTACAACAAGTTCTTGTTCCCTCATAATTCTTCCGACAAATTCTCCTTTTGATCAGACTTTCCTAGGCTTCGTTTCATTCCAGAAGTGGCATGTGTGTGCACACACGCTGAAGGGGGAGACGAGCAAAGGGAATACGAGGGGAATGGGGAAGCTGCTCAAATGTGGCAAAGGAATATATATATCCAGAAACTACTGCCTACTCACCGAAATACTATTTGCTTTTTTTTGTTTCTTTCCTGGGTAGAGTTTCCTGTTCAAACTTGAAAACGAAAATTCCTCCACTTCAAAATGAACAGGCAAGAAATGCTGTCGGCTGGGTTTTCCCGGGGGGACTGACAGCCATCTGCTCTGGGACTGAGTGTGTGCAGAACCTGAGCTCCCTGTGCTAGTTAGTACAGTTCAGGCCAGCAATGGGGGAAGGGAGGGGCAGCAGGGACCTTCCGCCCCTAGAAATTCTCCTCCTCCGTGTCCTTGAAGAGCAGGGGCTTGCCAAGCTCCCTTTTGGGGGCATTAGGAAGGAAATTGTAAGAGCTGCCCCTAGGTTTGCTTTCTATGATCTTTATTAGACCTTTTCCTCTACCCTGCCCACAACTTGGCGACGACGGCAATGACAGCATCACATTAAAAGAGAAGTGATTGATCCCCCAAACGTAGACACTTTGGTGCTAGAGGAAGACGTCTTTCCCATGCGGGGTTTTCCTCCCCCTATTTGACTGACCTGTTCTTAGGCCATACTCCCTTGGGGTCTTCTGTTATTTAGTTGATCAACTGAGGGTTACAACATTGTTAATATAAATGTAGCAGAAAATTTGAAAGAAAAAACAACAGGTAGAAACCTTTGATTCACTGGGGGCGCAGAGCCCAGGTCTAGCTTGAGCCCTATCCTGGCTGTGTGCCTTCATCAGCTCATAGTGGCTTTGGGGGCCGTGGTTTCTTCAGCTGTAAAATGAAGGTTCAGAGCTTCTCTGAGTGCCAAAATCTTGCCTTCCTGTGATTAATGTTTTTTAAATGCCACCATCATTTTAAAGCATGTACCTGGGGAGGTTCCCCCAGGCACACATGACCTCGTGCTGTATCTGAGAGGCTGTGTCATTTGGTCGGATTGAGCCGCCTATAGCTGCTAGTGGCTGTGACCAGCTCAGAAGGATGGAATCCGAATTTGCCATTTCTTCTCAGAGGGATTGGCCAAATGCCAGGTACTTCCACGTCCCTCCACCTCTCCTTGCACGCACGCTATGTGTGGAGAGATTTCTCTGGATGCACCCTGCATGACCTGTCCATTAATCTTGCGTCTTACAAACCTACATAAGATGATCATCCGTCCTTGAATTCCGACAGTTAGAGATGAGGTATGTTCATTGACCGAGTTGGAGGGAATTTGTTTCCCAGCACAGCAGCAGAGACAAACAGGCCAGTCCTCCTCCGCTGCAGTCCCAGTCTCCTCCCTCCCTCCCTAGATGTCTCTGTCCCACCAGCGTCTCCACGGGGGGTTGCCCTGGAAATGGAGAGAGAGTACTTCTCATTCCCCTTCCCAAGTTCTGCCACAAAGCCCTGGGCCGTTCCACTCCTCACCTCCCTGCTGCGCCTGCCCCTCCGCCCCCCACGTTTCTCCTCTGATGAGATTTCCTCTCTCAGGGAATAGTTTGGTCCTGTTCAAATTCCCCTGGTCCTTTAAATCTGGTTCCAATCAACGTAATCACAGTGTGTGCAGTGATATCCATTCTGCCTTGATTTGCTCGTGTAATTCACGCTGTGTCCTCCACTTCCCGGGCTGTTTTATATATACACACTCCAATGCAGATACGTGTGTATATATTACATACGATGTAGGCGTATTACAGATTCAAAGGGAGGCACATTTTCCATCATGGCTGTAATCACTTTTCATCTTTCTCCAAATCAGCATCTTAATGCATATCGCCTCAACTGGACTTCTAGATGCCTAGGGGCTCTTTTTACTTTTTGAGAACAGCTATTTAATTCTAGGTCAAAAACTAGCTACAGTCGGAAAGCAGACTTCTTTTATCTCCATCACAAACCTCATCCAAGTGATGGACTTGTGTCCGGGGAAGTGTGGGATTTGCCTTGCCATATGATACACAACCCGCCGGTATTGCAGTGTTTTCTCTTCATTCCTCACGCCTGTGCTGTCACAAGTCCTTTCTCTTATGCAGGAGGAAAGATATGAGGTGGCCCAGGGGAAGAAGCTCTGGTGCATGAAGGCCATGGAAGTCAGTATGGCTAGGAACTCATAAAAGGCTGCTTCGTGATAGAATCTCAACATACATAGCACATAGTGAGGTCTACCAGCCTGACGCCTGTGCTGCCCTGGTCATGCTGGGATATAGTGAAGCAGATGCTATTCTGAGCATTAGAGAGCATGTCCCCCAGCCAGGTGGGTCCTCACCTCAGAGGGGACGGTGGATACCACCCGGAACAGAGAAGCCAATGGACTTGCTGAATCCGTCTTGTAAATCTGTAACAGAAAATTCTGGCAAGTCATGGCTTTTAATTGCCAGAGCCGGGTACTTACAGAGAAATGTTTTTTTGTGAATTCCAAATATTTAACTTTACTCATTGAAAGCCAAAGTCTGGAGGAGTCAGAGCATAATGACATAAGAGCTGTTTTCCCAAACAGTGGGCTAGAAGGGGGGAGGCTTTGGAGGGGGTGACATCAGAACCTAGACATGCTCCGTGAAGGGGGAGCACCAGGGGTGGAGTGGCCCGTGTAGAGTCCTATGAAAAGAACCACACTGGGAGGCATCTTCAGAAGCCCAAGTCCCCATGCTGGGGTCAGTGGACATTCTCCAGAGCATGGTGACTGCTGTGCAGTGCACAGCATAATGGGGACATTCATACATCTTCACTTAACTACAGGTCACGTATCAATGTAGGAGTTTATAATTAATCTAGAAGTAACCCTGACCAATAAGGCATGGTGTAGAAACAGTGGCAAACCTTCCTAGAAGGTCACAAGTCTTGTGGAAGATGTCTCTCTTTCACATTTTAAAATAACATACAAATAATTTTTGAACCGTGCACTTTTTTAATATTTAACTTTTGATTTTGAGATAATTTTAGCTTCACGGTATCCATTTTTTTCTACTGACCCATATCTTTGATTTAGTAAGATTCCCTACATTAAAACAAAGCAAAAGAAGGAGAGGGACCCCCCATTTCCCGTTTGCAGGGTCGCTTGTTCATGAGCTCATTTCCAGAGAGACTTCTGGCGTGGAGGCTTTAGTGAGGAGAAATGATAAAGTTGAGCGTCTTGCCCTGCTCTGCTGTGGGGACGGGACTTCTCTCTGATCTCCACTGTGAGCAGGAAGCTGCATTCGCTGCCACAGGCCCTAGGAGGGAATGTTTAGTGCATGCAAGTTTTGCAGCAGGAAAACAGCCCCTCACCACGAAGTTTAATTCCTGACTCCTCTGTCATGATGTGGACGCTGAGGCAGAGGCGGGGACATCTGTGTTCCTGGAGCATTCCGCTTGGAGCCCAGCTGTAACCTGAGTGAGCCATCTGTGTAGTTCCTGTTGCTAAATCTCCCCTGCCACTGTATCTTCCCATGGTGGCAGGGCAGGGGCTGTGCCCTCCTCTTCATTTCCTGTCCCTGAGTGCATGTGCCCCTGCCTTCTCCCAGGCCTCTGGGAGTCAGGGTGGCTCTACATGGCATCCAGCACTGTCTCTCCTTTTCTTCTGCCTCTGCCTTCCCAGCAGAGCTGTAAGACCAGAAGACAGAGCACTTGCCTCACCTGCGACGTCCAGATGCACGCGCCGAGCATGCCACGCAGCCTGGCGCTTTCTCTACATGAAATACTGCTCGCACGGCCAATGTGTAGCCCAGATGATTTCTGATAAAGTCTATGGTTTTGAAATACAAAGTGTATATCTCTCAACCGCTGATATTCACAGAAGCTGCACATATTGTCAGCACCTGCTTTGAGCTTCCTCCCTTCCGCACTCTTCCTTTTGGCAATTTGAGTTTCCATTTACTTCCTTCCTTACTGTTCTTCTCTCTTCTCCCCTATTATTAGATCTTGCAATAAACATTTAAAATAGTTTATTTGTCCACAATGTGATTTGTGTGGAGGAACATGGGCTCACTGACTTTTAGGTCTTTTCTAGCATGAGGAATTCCTCTGGCTTTTATAGACTGTTTCATGGGCTGTTAGTGTAGAGAAGACGGCCTTTGGAAACAGCAATCCCCAAAGCACCGAGACACCTGGATTCATCTTTCCCTTTGTGTCATCAGCCAGTGAGTGACCTTAGAAGTGTCATCTGTCTCTTTGGGCCTCAATTTCCTCAAGTCTGCCACACAGAGGCACTATGTGAGTTTGGGAAACTGTAACATACTCCTATATTGAAATGTGTAAAGTAGTATTAAAGTACCACCATTGCAGCAGGAAGACGTTGGGTGAGCAGCTGGGAGAACACAGATGTGCAGGGGCGGGGTAGGTACAGTGGCGCTCCCCAGGGGCCTCTCCGGAGAGTCAGCGCTGGTGTGGGCTGTTCATCACGTGTGCCCCTCTCTGTGGCCCGGCTTTCAGGGAGCTCTTTTACAGAGACAAAGAGAGGGGTCTGGATGGGGGTGGTGGAGAACAGTGAGAACTTTACGTGAAGAGGTTTGGATAGAGGACAGGACTTCTGGGCAGAGGCTCAACTTTGTTCATAGTGGACTGACTTCTGGACCTCTGTGGAGTTCAGGGACAGTTCTCCTGGGGAGAAGTCTCTGCTCCCTGTGGGCAGTAGAAAGTGGGCTTCAGGCATCCCAGAGGTTCTCTGTCTGGGTCAGTGATAAAAGGGTAGGGGACAGACATGAGAATCGAAGCTCCCATGCGCCGTGTCATCCCTGTGAGTTGGACGCAGAGCTGTCCTAGGAACCAGACAGAAACAGGCCTGGTGGCCCTGAGACCTTTGTCTCCACACTGTCCATTTTTACGTGGCTTCGTTTTGGTAAATGTGATATTTGAGGTTCTGGTCAAGAAAGCATCACCTGGCAGGAAGTGTATTTGACCAATGGTAAGGTCACCATCTCTATTTATAGGCTCTGGAAAAGGTTTGGTTCCTTCACAGTTCATTAACGGGAAGAATTTGAAATTCCCACACACAGGCCTTACCTTTCTGGGAAGGGGAGAATCCAGGACCTGCTGGGTGACAAGGGTGGGGTCAGCGTGGCAGGGGGCAGCAGGTGGCCGCTGTGGAGTGGACGTGGACACTGAGGAGAAAGGACAAGAGTCGGGGGTGGCAGTTCTAGGCCTAGCTCTGTCACCTACGGGCTGTTTGTCATTGGACAAATTATTTAACCTTCCTGAGATTCCATTTTCTTAAGTTTGAAATGAAGAAAATATTTATCGTCATATTTCATTGGGCTACTATCGTGATGAACTCAAAAATGTACAGAGCAGCGTGCGTGTCAGGAGTTATTAATGTGCCCCTCAGGACCACTGCCACCACCCCCCAGTGGTCCCCTACTCTCTGTCCCTACCCCTGAATCCCTTCTGCCACCCCAAGTTGGACCTGCCTGGGAGTGGGGGAGGGGCTGGTCTCCCATGATGGCTTTTCTGCCACTGCTGGTCTTCTCTCACTCGCACCCGTCTTTCCCGCCCCCCGGGCTCGGTGTTCCTGGGAGGGTGATCCCAAGGGAGAAAATCGTGGCAGAGGGAACAGCGGGGTCAGGGACCGCTGGCTGCCAGGAGTTGGGCTTGGAGCCAGCCTCTGCCTTTCGCACCAGAGAACCAGTGACTGCAGATTTCTGGCTGATGCCTATGCTGACTGTCCCTGAAGCAGTTATACGGTGAATTTCTTAAATGCAAAAAAAATTTGCTTTAGTTTTCTTTGGGCCAGGAGAGCACTCTCTCAAAGTTTCGCTTGCCAGCTATGTGTATTCTTGGAAGGCTCCAGCAGCAGAATTCAAAAACAGCTCCTCGCCTGGTCTAAGTGGTCTTGCTAAAAACATCTCCCACCCCAGACCTGAACTTACGCCTCAGACTGATGTCCTCTCTTTGTGTCACTGTGAGGGAACTAAGCCTTTTTTCTCTTTGACTTTTGCCCGCCCAGATCTTCCCAGATCCTCCTTTACCTCCCAGGGGGTAAATTCTGTCCAGTCCACATGACTGTGCCCCTTGTATTGTGCTGGGCACTGTGTTAGACACTGGGGTTGAGGAATGTGGGCCCTGCCCTCAGGAACCCAAAGGCCAGTAGTCACATCAGAGCCACACTCAGTCTGGGGTCTGGTAGGAGTCCCCTCCTACACCGCCTAGACTTGTGGCCGTGGCCTTCGTGGCCGTGGCGTAGGGGCGTGTTGGCCCCGCCCAGGCTTCACTAGTCCCCTTGGGCGTTGGTTCCCACTTGTCTTTATTTGCAAGTTCTCCAGTCTTGTGCGTGTTCTCCTATCCCTAGGAATTTCCAATCTAATCTCAATCCTACACCAGAGCTGTAGGGCCAGGAAGCATTGTTGGAGGAGTCATGGTTTAGCAGGTGGAGTGTGAGCAAGCGGAGACTCGGGTCCAGAGGGGGCTTCCGAGGTCTGTGCAAGTCTCTGCCCATCTTAGGGCCGGGGTCCTGCTCCAGGCAGTGGGCAGGGGCTGCTGGACTTGAGATTTTTATTTTTCTCTTTGGCATCTGAATCCTCCCTTTGCAGTTGCTGTCGTGCAGTTTTGTGTGAGAGACTGCCGTGTCATCTGTCCTCTGCAGGACACCCAGCAGCTCCTCCTACCTCTTACCCTCACATGGGCACTCTCAACTCGGTCCCTTTCTGGCTCACTCTTGCCACTTTATTGCCTTGATTCTGAATAAATATATTTAAAGGCTTCAGGTGACCCTATCAAGGCCTTCAGAGAAGAGTGAGTGTGAACTTTATTATACTAAGTGGGACACTCTTGAGAATGAAGGGCCGGCTCGCGATAATGACGCCAGGACAAGAGTGTAAGTGGTCAAGGCTTCTTAAGAGCTTCAGCCCTTTGATCCAGCAACTTTGTTTCTAGGAATCTTTTATTGAGCTAACAGCCAGGCAGCACTGTAGGTGCTAAGGATCTCAAAACACAGCAAAAGAGAGCTTATAGTTAAGTGCGGGAGACGACAGATGAAAGGGCGGTGCTGCAGGAATGCAGTGTGTGCTGAGGAGAAGTCCTCCTCAGGAGGGTGACGTGCGAGCAGGGTCGGGCGGACAGCCAAGAGCTAGCCAGGGAAGCAGGGGACAGGCGTCCTGGCATAGGGAATAGTCGGGAATTCTTGCGGAGGGAGAGCACACAGGGCATGTTGTGGGGATCCGAGCTCCTCGCGGTGGCTGGTGTGTGCGGGGAGAGGGGGCTGGTGAGGGGGGACCCAGGAGCCAGGCCATGAAGGGCCCTGTTCCACGCTGAGGAAGTTTAGCTTTATCTTGAAAATTACAGAGAAGAACAGAAGTTTCTTCAGCCAGAAAGTGACCCAGTTCCATTCTGGCGTGGAGAAGAAATAATATGGAGGCTGGGAGAGGGCAGAGGAGGGTCTCGGAAACCACCTAAGCATCTGCTGAAGCAATCCGGGCAAGGGAGGCAGCGTGGGCTGCAGAGAGAAGGGTGGACTGGGAGAAGTGGGAGGAGGCCCATCCACTGGGATTGAAGATCGGTTTGGTGTGGGGCTGGGAAGAGAGGACTGCGGCGTGATCCCTAGCGCTGCCCTTTCCCAAGAGAGAAGACACAGGAGGCCAGAGGAGGAACAGGGTCGGGGGGAAGGTGGTGACCATGACTTTGGATATCTTGCCCTTGAGATGCCTCTGAAGGTCAAGTGGAGTGTCCCGTGGGATCCACAGGCTTGGAGTCTAGGGTGGAGGTCTGTGCCTGGAGATGGGGGCGTGGAGCTGTCCACGCAAAGGCCGGGTGAATGACGGTGCACACTCATAGCCCCAGGTGGGAAGGGGAAGGCAGAGTGCTGGGAAAGAATATAGGAGGAGTGCAAGGCAAGTGCAGGTAGAGGGACAAGGAAAACCGGGAGAGGTGCTGTCACAGCAGCTGGGGGAGGATCAGCATGTCCAGCGACTCAGAGAGGTTGAGGAAGGAAGGGCTGTGATGCATCTGCCTGAGCTCAAAACGAGGAGCGTGGCGGTATTCCGAGGGCCTGTTCCTTCGGGACCTGGTGCCGATGGTGTTGGAAGGAGAGAGGTGGGGGTGACGTATGCAGTGCTCTGCTCTGAGGCAGCTGGTCTCAGACAGTTGTAATGAAGAGGACAACTAATTGTATTTTTTTTAATATTGGCAACACCTGAATATCCTGTACTGAGACAGGGAAACCCATAAAGGGGGATGGTTGAAGATACGACTGGGGATGCTAAGGAAATGGGGGGACGTGGGGCCAAGAGCATGGGTAGGGCCTGTTAGAGAGGGGGTGTGGCAAGGACAACTCTGTCACTCTAAGGAAATTATGATTATAGACAGGGCGACAGCACGTCCTAGCTGACTCGGGGCAGTCCTGTGTCGTGATGACTGTTAGCCCAAGAAAAGTATGAGTGGCACCCCTTTTCACTTTCAGAAGAGCACGGGTTTGGGTGATAAAGTATCTGGTCACCTTGACTGTATGCACTTAGGTAGGTCTGTAGGTAGGTTAGAAACTTGCGGGATTTCCTACCCGAAGGACTCTTCTTTGTTGTTGTTAAATTTTCTGTGCAGTAGCAGGCAAGTTTTCTATATTCTGTTAGAAGAGGCTGGAGGAATGGAAGAAAGACCTGGCATGGGAACAGCAACAACAAGTACTGCTCTACAGCAGGGCTGAGCCGAGCCTGAGCACAGAAATTTGCCTGGCAGCAAGCGGTGTGTGGCCACATTTCCTCTCTCCACAGCCTGGGTGTCAGCGGAAGAAGAGAAGGTTGGGTCCATCTGAGGTTGGGGCTGTGCTGGGCAGATGTGGCCAGTGCATACAAGAGTGGCTGAAGTGATGGGGCGTGAGAATAACCCACACCAGTAACAAGCCGTGCACATGGAGATATTTATTGCAGCGTTATTTATGAGAGGATTAGAAATAATAATTGTCCAATAAGGGGGTCACGTCCAGTAAATTAGGGCACATTGAGACGAGGGAATATTATATAGACATCAAAAATTTTGTTTAGGTAGAGTTTTGATATGATGGGAGACTGCCTAGGTGGTAATATTAAGTTAAATAAGAAAGTTACAGAAAGATGTATATTAAGCAATCTCAGCTATGTGATACATAGAAAAACTTTGCACGTGTTTAAAAATGGCTGAGCACAAATATTCCATAATGATACTTGTGGGAGCTGATAGATTATACATATTTTTGCATTTTTAAATTTTTCTTCAGTATGCTTCACACTACTTTTATAAGGAAAAATAATCTCTCTAGGAAAATATATTTAAGGAAAAAATTCTTGAAACATAAAAAAGGATGTTTGCAATCGTAGTTTAATTTGGCCTCCTCAGAAAACCATTGCAGGGAGTTTTGATTTTCTCAGTCCCAGGTGGGGAACATGAACAGCAAGGCCTGGTGTTTGAGACCACAGGTTTTGTTATCAGACACGCCTGGGTTTGAATCCCAGTTCTGCTACTTATCTGAGCTGTAGTATGGCCATGGTGCGATCTCAGGCAAGCTGCTTCTCTTGGGCTTAGTTCCTTATTTAGGAAGTAGAGGAATGCACATCCCCAGTCTCTTCTTTACAGTTCCAAAACCCAAAGAGCTCTGAAAACCCACGGCCATTTCTTAAGGTGACAGCAAATTCATTTGGCTGAAAAACCTGACTTCAATTGATGTAATCTTTATTTCATTTGAGTGAATATTTACAGTTGTGCAGCAGAAATATTAACATGTTTAATCAGGGATGCTGCCCACAGACCCCAGAGAGGGTGTTAGGTAATATGCATTGTTCAGATATAAGATTGTGGACTGTAGGACCTGCTTCAGAGGGTTATTGTAGAATCAAATTGAATTGTGACTGCAGAGATCTTAGAACAGTTCTTGGGAGAGAGGAAGCACTCACTGGTGTCAGCTACCGTCATTATTATGCGTGCGCTTTCGCCGATGTGGAGCGCATGGTCCTGCCTGCCGCTCTTCCTTCCATTCCTTTGCTCAGCAGGATGCTTAAGAAGACTGAAGTGTCATATACCGCGGGAATTTAAGATGGCCTTGTTTAGGACACAGGAGTGCAAAACAGGAACTTCTAGCAGGGAGATTCTCCTTCCCCTTTCCTTCTTCCAGATTTCTAGCCTTTTGGGGAATTAGCCATAGGGAATAATGCACATTAACAGGGCACCCAGATAATCAGAGTGAGTCTTACTTTCGTGGGGAAGACTTTAGTCTCAAAGCATAATTTGGTACTGTAATATATTTACAGCGCAGTGACTCCACATTTAAAGATGTACTGTGCTCTAAACTAAAACTAGTCCAATATATAATTTATTGTTAATTGAAGAATGGTTATTTACTGCTTTCCATGGGAATTCACAATAAGAATTTTTCATTTCGAATACTCCTGGTATCTTTAAAATATAATTCAGTCCATCCAGCCCTCTCAGAAGCATACGTAGGGTGCACACTGAGGTCCACCTGCATGACCACAGTCATTACTTCTTCCTTTTCTTGGATGAGTCCACATTTCATAAATCCTGTTAGTGTGGCATTAGCCAACTACATTATTAATGTCACCAAGAGGAGTTAAAACCTATAGGATCAAAAGTTATAGGATCAAAAGTTCCACATTCTGAACCAGTGTCAGTCTAGAAAGGATTTCTGGACCCTTCAGGATCATCACCATAGCCAGTAGTGACCCTCGCCTGCAACCACATGACACGCTTTGACTTGGGTGCATCACTCATGGCTCTTACAGACCTGTAGCCCAGGGGGCTTCCCTGGCAGGCAGCGTTTGGACTTCACAACATCAACTTAAAACTCTCTAGACCCTCAGGTCTAGAAGGAACTTGGTGAAGTTTCCTCTGTTAAATCCAGTTAATCTGGAAACACACTACAACATTTTTAATAGGAAACCAAAATAGACCTCCCTGAGATCGATGGCTCTAACATTTTGCACAGTGGTCCAGTGGCAGGAGAGCTAGTCTGTGGGTCAGAAAGGACTGCCTCTTAGGAGGGCCCTACCTTTTCTACTTCAGTTCATCAAGTCCTTGTTGGCCCCTACTGTGTGTGCCCAGCACAGAGTCAGAGCACATTTCTGCACCTTCGCGGGTTCCAACTTATTCTCCGTGTTAATCTATTCATTAGCACCAAATCGCAGGGTTGCTTGTCAAGCCCATCAGCATAATTGGAGCTTCTGAAGTCAGATCCCCCAGTTGCATCAGTTCATTGTCTCATTAGCCCCTGTGTAGCACCCAAACCCATCATCAAACATGTTTTCCGTCATGATCGTTGTCATTTTCTTAATACAGGTATTATTGAAAAGGATTGTTTTTAATATTCTTTTGCTTAACTTGTTTGATCTCCAGAACACAATAAATCTACAGACTAAATAGAGCCACGGTTGGGGGCAGGAGAGAGGTAGGGTAGAGGGTGAGGCCAGTGAGGCTTCCCTCTGGTTAGAATGAGAGAGAAGTGGGTGCAGAATTTGGGTCAATCATAGGCCCTGTCCTCCCTGGACAGGAGAGCATTCTTGCAGCCAGAGGTGGTCCAGCTTTGGAAAGGATCCACTTTGTATGAACTGGTGCATCACAGGTACTGTTAGAATAGAGAACAGTGTGGTCTGCATCTTGGAGATACAGGGGCTCTCGCCTGAGCTTACAGCTAGATGGAGGACCCCACTTACATGGGGATTGCAGGTGCATGGTCTGCCCTGCTGGGCACCAGGGCTTTGGTAATGAGAAGGTTATCTTTTAGTAAGAGTGTTGGCTCAGGAGGTGGGAAGCAGAGATTCCAGTTGTAGTTCTGTCTCTAGCTGTGACAACTTTTAGCCCATCCCTCACCTGCTCTATACTCTGGACTTTTTGGCTTTAAAATAGCAGTATCCTTTCTTTATAGTTTTCCTAACTCCATCTTTCCCCAAAAAGCTAGAGATAATGGGATGTAAGTTTTAAATGACAGTCCTTGGTACACACTAGGTACTCAATCTATCACCCTGCCTTCAAGAAAGTTGATGGTTTAGTCACATACATCCCAGACAGGTCTCCCCTAACTGAGACCTGTGTCTGTCTAGAAACCTTGATCCCCCCGGGCCTCGTGCTTGCCCCCTTACCCCGTGTCAGGTCCAGGGGTTGTCTCGCTGCCTGTATCAGGGTGGCCTGTTCTTGATCCCTGGAGCATCCCTGGGAGTCTGAAACCTTCAAGGACCCTAATGCTTTCAAGAAAGAGCAGCTACAAGCAGTTCTCAGGCTCCCTTGACCAATTCGAAGTCATCTTCAGCACAGCCAGTGCAGCCCCCGTGGAACTCTTGAAGCCCACCTTCTGTCTTTTGGGAAACCCAGAAAATCTAGTGTGGGGTTGTGTCCCGCATGGTGTTTTCCAGTGTCAAACTCAATCATCAAAAGATGTATCAGGAATGCAGGGATGGGGGCCTGAGGTGGGGGTTAGGCCAGGAGGGCTGGAGTGTCTGTTTGCGTTTGCAAAGGCAGCACTGAATGTTGTGTTGGAAAAATCTCCTGGGCCTTTATTTACCACGGTGGGTAGCCTGCGGAGGAGGGGGAGCTGGATAGGAAAGGAAGACAATAGAACGCTGTGTTGCCTTCTGTGAAAGCATGTTCTAAGCAAATAACATGGCAAGCTCAGTCAGAGTCCTGCTTAGGCAGCCCTGGTGCTTAAGGGAGGGTCTCCCTGCAGCTGTTGGCGGCGGAGGGTGGAGCAAAGGCAGGCACTTGAGAACCTGTAGGAATCCCGCCTGGGAGCTGACCCAGCAGGGAGGGAGAGCAAAGCACCCTCCAACGGAATCCAGTCCCCAGTCTGCACTAGTGAACACAGGGCCCCAGAGGGGGTCGGAGGGGCTATTCTGGGGAGAGATGCTATGGGGAGACCACAGAGGAGGTGACCAGAAAACTGAGTGCACAGCTTCATGCTGAGAGTGACCGACATCTGGAACGTGTTATCCGGAAGGGTTACAGGCTGGAGGAGCTCCTAGGGCTTTTCAGGAGGTGGGGTGGGGGAGGGGGAAGCCTTCAGAAACTCAAGGAGGTTTCTAAACAAAAGGAATTTGAGAAGGGTTGGAGAAATAACGAGAAATGCAAACTTGACCCAGAGTTTCTTTCTGTTGCAAGGCTTCTTCCCTGCCTGTCCTTGCATGTTTCCAGTTCACGGGGACCCAGGGGGGCCCTGTGCTTTATCCAGTGTGCAGTGCTGGCAGTGTGGGGGCGGGGTGCGGAGGACCCGAGAGCTCAAGGGGCCGCAGAGAGCAGAGCCTATGCCTGGCTGCTGAGCCCTGAGGATAGTAGGCAGGCCGCCAGGAGTAAGATGCTCTTAGGGTGACTGCTATGGTCCCCTCCCTTACAGAACAGTAAACTGTTGCCTGCCTGGGAGGTGGAAAAAGGACCTGCCCAAGGACTCAGGTCGAGAGCTAGGGGTAAGCCAGGCTCTCGACCCCTCCTGCTGCTTGGTTTTCTCCCCTTCTTAGAATCCTTCGTCCAACACCAGACATGCGCATGCACGCGCACGCACATGCATACACAGATGTGCACGCAGACACACGCACACACCACATGCACAGGCAGACATACACATGCCTCATAGTCACACATACCATGAAGACATTCCACACACAGACACATAGACACAAACACAGATATACACACTGTACACACACATGCACACACAGGCTTACACACATAGGCATGCAGACCACACATGGACACACACTCACAGATACACACACCACACACACATGCAGACATACACATACCGCACAAAAACACACAGATGTACACAACACAGAGACATGCTTACATGCAAATATACACACCACACACATACATGCATACGCATATGCAGACATACACACACCACATAGACTTATATACCATATACATGCCACATGTGCATACACAAACACATATGAGTACACACAAACCACACACAGAGAGACACACTCACATGCACAGACATACTACATTCATGCACATGAGTACTGCAAGCACACACAGATGCCACATACCCACACACACACTCACACACACACTCACACACGCACTGCCTGAACCATTTCCCAGCAGCACAGGAATGGGTTAGGTCTCTCGTCATCCCAGCCTCTGATGGCAGTGCTGCTGGGCATTGCCCTGGCCACTCTCGGGGCAGATGGCCTGTGCCATCCCAGCCTGTCCCGTGCGCCCTTGCGGCACTGCAGCAAGTGCTGTACGCAGCCAGGAACTCCTGTCCTTCCTGTAGTACCTGGTCTGTGGCCACCTGCCTGTTCATTTCCCTGGCGGGCGGGAAGGAAACGTCAGTTAGTGCAGGCGTGTACCCCAGGGCGTGGTGGCAGGGTGGGGAAGTCTCTTACGTGAACGGAAGTGCTGGCCCTGGGGGGCCATCCTCTTCCAGCCCTCCCGTGTTCCCACTGCCCGGGGCCTGTGGCTCAGCTGAAGCCCCCTGTTCATGAAGGACGCCCCCCCCCCACACACACTCTATCTCCTCCTTGCTCCCTTTCTCACTCTCTCCCCTCCTTGCTCTGCCTCCCTCTCTGTCCCTCTCTCTCTCTCTTTCTTTCTGTCTCTCTTTCCCTACTTTCTCTGTCTCTCTGTCTCTCCCTCTCTTCTTCTCTCTCTCTCAGTCTCTCTGTCTCTCTGTGTCTGTCTCTCTCACGCTCACTCACTCACCCTAAAGTCTCAGTGAGCAGAGCTGCCTTCATCTCTCTGCAGTCGGCGAGGCGAGGGACCCTCTGTGGCGGCTCCCGACAGTGCCACGGCGGGTCCGTGTCCCAGGGTCCCAGCCCCCAGGGTGAGCCATGCACCAGTGGTGACCCCCGAGATCCCTTTTAAACTCCTTGCCAGGAACTCACTCGGGCCCTTCTGAGCAAATGCAGTGAAATGTCCTCACTGACGCTACAAGATGACACCTCTAATCACCTGCAGCTTTCCAGCTGTGGTATCTATCTTTTGCTGTGTAACACCCACCCCCCACCCCCGCCCATAGAAAAACGTAGTAGCTTAAAACAACCACTGCTTTATCGTTTCTCTTGATTGTGTGGGCCAGGGACTTGGGTAGAACTGGGCTGGGTGATTCTTCTGGGCCAGGTGACCTTGACAGGGGTCACTTGGGGGTATGCAGCTGGCAGAAGGGCTGGTCTGGATCATCCAAGGCAGCTTCCCCCCGAGACAGTGCCTTAACAGGGATGGTGGGAGCTGGACATAGCTGGGCCTGTCCAGGGGAGCCCCCCCACCCCCCGCATGGTGGCTTCTGCGTAAGCAGACGACCCACACGGCAACCCCATGAACAAGGCCAAGGCCGTGTGCCTGTCGTGACTAGCCTAGGAAGCGGCGTAGTGTTGCCTCCACCGTACTGAATTGGTCACACCAGTCACAAGCCCACTAATATACAAAGGGAAGGGACACAGACACCAGACCTACATGGGAGAAGTGTCAGAAACGAGCAGTCATGTTTTAAACTCGCCACGTGCATGTGCACAGGATCTAGCCCCAGTGTGTCTTCTGGCGAGGCCTTCTGAAGAATTTACCCACCTTTGCTATCTGATACGTTAGGAAAGCCCCTCTGCCCAGACCTCCTTTCTCAGCTCCCAGGGATGTGTCCTGAGGCCAGCTCTGTGGCTGCCCTAAGACCCCTCCTCCACCTTGTGTCTGGAGAGACTGTGCAGCCGCTGTCTGTGCTCCGAGTCCCTGCAGTCCTCATGGCAGTTGGCTGGGATGGAGAGAAGCCCTTTGGAAACAGGTGCGTTTTTAAACATTGTGGCGAACACTGGTCTTGAGGACGTGGAGGAACAGGGAGACCAAAGGGATGAAAAAGCCATCAGGTTGGAAGTGACATCATCCAGAGTGATGGCAGGTTTATGGATGGAAAGGAAAATGCACCAATTCCCAATGCCCATGAGGAAGGTGGATGCCAACAGATGATGCTACACAAATACTTGTGTAAAGAAGGAGAAAGGAAGGATTCTGCCTCCGTGGGCTGCCTCTTGGGCTCAGTAGGGCTGCTAGGGCCCCAGCCCTCTCACATACAGTGTGAAACCCGTCGTGTTGGTCAGGTTCACATGGGACTCCTGTACCTCCTCAAGGAAGCCCCGCTGCCAGGTGTGGGCAGGCTTCCTTCCACGTGTCCTCAGATACACTGTTCTGTGTGTGGCTCCAGTAGAACAGCACAGGTTAGTCATCTGGGGAGCTGGGTTCCAGTCCTGGCTCTTCCACTAGTTGATTGTTTCATTTGGGGCAAGTCACTTCCCCCCGTAACCTTCGCGTTGTACAAGAATCCTGGTAGAGTAGAATGCATGTTCCTAGCACCATGGCTTCCAAGGGACACGAAGAAAGAGGGAGGACCAGAAAATGAGACTGATAATAAGGATCACTTGGCATGGAGAAGAAATGACTTGGGTTGGCACAGGGTGGTAGAAGTGTAGGATATTCCAGCTGGAAAGAATCGTGAAAGTCTTTAGCTTAAGAATTCTAAACCTAGGGTCTGGAGGCACTAGGTTGGGCTTTAAGGAGTCTGTGAACCACCTTGAAATATTCTGTAAATTTTTTCTTCTATGAGCACATGTGTGTTTTTTAGTGGAAGCGTTCTTTAGCTTTGATCACATTCTAAAGGTGTCAAGGATCCGAAAACAATTAAGTCCACCAGCATCATGTCATGTAATTCTTAACCAGGGGCAATAGTTCTCCCTAGATGGTATTTACAAAAGTGTGGGTCCTTTTTTTGGTTGTCACCATTGATATTTAGCAGGTGGGGGCCTGAGTTGAGTGTCTGTGGGACAAAAGTGAACAGTGATTAACTGCCCTGCCCAAAGTACCAGTAGCACCCCTGTGAAGAAACACTGCTAGGAAATGAGAACCCCCAAGATGGGCAATGATTGCCTCATAACCACAAAGCTAGTTAGTGGCAGAGTTGGTTTTTATTAACAAATCAAAGCAGGAGATGTGCCCAGAGTCCACATTATTTTGTTTCTCCTTGTCAACCACAAGTATGCTGCAGTCTGTGAAAACCAAAGCATCAGAAATTTCTCCTACCTTTCAAAAATCCAGCCAAGCTTTGAAATGAATCCCCGGGTCCATGGCTTTCTTGACCCTCAAATAAGGAAAGAGGAAAGGAATATTTTACATTTCCAGAAACTAAGCATAAACAAATGAGCCACCAGCCCCATGTTGAATAGATACGCTTTTCAGCTACTGTGAATCAGCGAGTCCAGCCTTAGACTGGCAATGTCCTCTTTACGTTTCAGAGGGCCTGTCTTGAATATCACTTTCCCTAAAAAAGCAAAGGAAACAATATACCAGCATGGTGCCTGCTGCGTAGTTCACTGCAAGTAAGTGGCATGTGTCTCACACTTTAGAATGAATTGGGAGGTATTATGCAACATTAGCTAAAAGTTAGGCCAGCTGAGCCACGCGGACAGGGGTGTGTATCCTGGCTCTGCCTCTCCATTGATGTGTGATCTTGGGCAACATTACTTAATCCTTCTGAGCCTCAGTTTCTACAGCTGAAAAGTGGGGATAATAATCGTATCTGCAAGGATTAATTGAGATAATCCACATAAAGTGTTCCACACAGTCTAGCATATGGTGAGGCTCAGTAAATGTTAGCTGTTATTACAAGCGATTATTATGACTTGTGTCCGTGATTAGAGACAGCTTTGGGTTCAGAGTGTTTGTGCCAAAATTGCTTTCAGAGGACATGCTCTGGGCTGGTTTTTAGTCTTGCCCAGCTGCCCAGGAAGAATCACTGGACTGCCTGGGATTGGAGTCGTAATGTTTATTAAGTGGCTGCCGCACACTCCAGTTTGGATGGAAGATTGGTTTTCTTCCCGTGTGCACATCCCAGCATCCCTCCATGAGTGGGCGAGAAGAGACTCGGAAGGTCACCAGGGAGATGTTTCTTCTGCCTCAGTTTCCTAGTCTCTAAAAGTGTTCATGTGAAGGGTGGTGGCCACACTGAGCAGAGGAGAGAGACCCAGCAGAGTGAAAGACAGCCTTGGCCCTCAGAGTCTTCAGACACTGCGCATTCCTGGACAGGGGACCCAGACCGTTTGTCAATACCTAATGCTCACGAAAGGAGGTTGGCTGTGTGGCAAGGGGGAGGCATGATCAGCTGTGTTGACACAGGCGTGACCGCCGAGTCTAGAGGAGAAAGCCTGCCATCCGAACACGCTTCCTGCGACCACATCTTCTTGGGGCCAAACCAGGATGGTTTGGGTGGATCCCAGTCTTGCTGCTGCTGCTGCTGCTGCTATGGTTGATGCACAGAAAAAGGTTTGGTGTTGCCAAGCCAGCTGTGGTCTTGGTTTGGAAGAAGCAACCAGAGTATAAATTGAATGAAAGTCATGCTTTGGGATTTCCCTCCGCTTCTAACACTCAAGACAAAGCCAACTTCTTTATTCTGCCATTTTGAGGCTCATGCTTGGCTGGGTAGACAAGATAGATACTTTATCATCATCATCATTGTTGTCATCATTATTTATTATAATAATAAAAGTCGATTACTCAACAGCCCTGCCTTGTCTTGGTATTATTTACCAATTGTATAGCATTTTGCAGGCAGTGTGCATGCTTGACACATAAACCCAACTCACCCATGAGACAAACAGGTTGACTTGGGGCAGTTAATCTCCGAGGCCAAAACTATTCTTCAGTGCCATAGCTGTGTCTCCAACTCTGTACCTGAAGCACTTTCTCTTGTGTGTTTTCACACTTAGAAAATGGCGTAAACGCAGACACAGAAAATGGTACCCAAATCACGATTTTTTAGAACATTAAATGATACAGTAATTTGAAAACAGCTTAAGGATAGCCCATCTTCATCTTGGGGGTTACAGTGTGTGTGTGTGTGTGTGTGTGTGTGTACAGGCCCACACATGCATGCCTATGTGCACAGTGGTGGTTGAGTGTGAATGCCCCGAAACAAAACAAACAAAACTACATTTACTAGACGATGCCATTATGTCTAGTAGCTGGGTGGACGCAGATCTGCTATGCACATCCTCCCAGTATACGCTCTGGCCATGAAGTAGGAGTTTGTGGTATGCAAAGGGTGAAGTAAACCTGAATTTCCCAGGCCTTGTGCCGGCATACCAAGCTCTTTTCAGATCTCTTTGCCAAGACCGGCTAAGCCAGAGGGTTCCTTGGCCTGGGGAACAACTGTCCTACCTTCCTCCCGGGAGCTGCGGGTGCACATTGTTTTGACATGTGCCATACCTTCCATCTCTCACTGCCTCGGGGCCGGGGAGGGTGTGCTTTGCACAGTGTAAATTCCTCTCCCAACAGCTGTGCAGAGCGTCCGCACAGCTTTCCACCTCCGTCTTGGTGCACTTAGCTTTCTTCTGGGTAAAGGCTCCTTTTCCGTTCAGGAGTCCTTATTCCTCACTTTCTGGCCTCTGGGAAGGACCAGTTTCAGCACTTCCCTTCCGAGGAATGTGAGGCAACTTTCTGAGGTTCTCTATGTTCATTTCATCCTAGAACATGCCTTCTCTGCTGACTTTGTGCCTCATTTCCCCTGGGAAGCCAGCATCCCCTGAGAATCGAGGACCTTGTCCTGTTTCAGGTCTTGGGCCGAGGACTGACTGCAAATGTCAGTCGTCTCAGGACCTTGAATTTTAAGTGTTAAGTTATAACAAGAGGAACCACAGAAGAATTTGGGGTTTTAAACACCAGAACGGGGTCCGCTTCCCTGCCTCTGCTGTCACCTGGCATGAGGCTAGGCAGGTTCACACCTGGGCACAGTTCAGGGATTCACAGATGAGTTCTCACCAGATACCGGAGCAGGGAGAGTGGCTCCCTCCTCTCTGGATCACCAATGGCATCTGGTTTCTTGTGAGTTCAGAGTACACTGGCCTGCACTCTGATCTTGGCTCTGTTTCTTGCCCTGTCTGAAGCTCAGTTTGTGTCTTTTCTGTGCTTCCTGAGACAGGGAGTGCCGTCGTCGCCACCTCTCCGGAGGTGTGCTCAGAGCCAGTGAGGCGGACATGGCGGAGCTTGCAGGGAAGGTGCCGTGGAAACCCGCACGGCGATGTTCATGTGAGCTCACTTCTCATTTGCTCCTTCTAGCAATGCCAAGTCGCCCCTCCCTCCATCCCTTTACAAGCGTTTCCCTTCCATGTTGGTTTTGGATTTATCTCGCCCCCAGTGAGTTAACCTACGTGTTTCCAGTTTGAGCCTGATCGTGCTCTTTCCAGGTTGCCAGTCCCCATGGGTGCTCGAGCCTAATTGGTCTGTCCTCACTGGTGTCTGCAGCACCTTTCCTTTGAGTGTCATCTGTGCTTTTTAATTAATCTGCCATTTTTCCTCTTCCCTGCTTCCAGATCATTAATAAAGAGATTAACCAAAACCAGACCAATGCCCAGCAGAGGCTCCGCCAGGACCTCTCTCTCTCAGCTCCCAGCCTCGTCAGGGGTCAGAACATCTTCTCGTGGCCCCACTGGCTGATTTTGAGGGCTTGGGACCCATGTTCAGAGCAAAGCCAATGAGAATTAATTTTGCAATTAAGATTCGGGGCACAAGCTTGGCCAGGCTTTTATGTGTGGCCCTAGTTTAATATTTCCACCACATTCCTTTCCCTTTTGTCATTCTGCTTTAAATCTATCACTTTCCCACCTCTCTCCCTCCCCGCTCCCTGAACAAGACATTACTGTTATCTGGCAGGATGTGGTCTTTTCAGCCCATAGCATTAGTCAGAGACCATGTCATAGCTGCAGAAATTCTCCGAAGAATTAGGCCCTTCTGGATACAGCTGGACAGTGTCCTCTTTAACCCCAGCCAGAAAATACATTTGCTTCCAGAGGATATGGCTGCACCAGAAATAATGAAATCTCTTCAATTTGCGCATTAAAAATTTGGCAAATTGAAAACTACTTTCACCTTTGCTCTCATCACTCTTCTCTGAGGAAAGCTAAAGCAGAACCTTCCTTTTTTTTTTTTTTTTATAGACACGGTCTTACTCTGTTGCGCAGGCTGGAATGCAGTGGCATCATCATAGCTCATTGCAGCCTCCAACTCCTTGACTCAAGCCATCCTTCTGCCTCAGCCTCCCAAGTAGTTGGGACGGTAGGAGCACGCCACCATGCCTGGATAATTTTTCTAGTTTTTATAGAAATGAGATCTCACTATGTTGCCCACACTGGTCTCAAACTCCTGACCTTGAGTGATCCTCCCACCTTGGCCTCCCAAAGTGCTAGGATTACAGGGGTGAGCCACTGTGTCCAGCATAAAGCAGAACATTTCTGCGTTCTTTGTCAGTCACCAGATTTCCAGGGCTAGTCGCAAGCCCAGGTCCAGAGACGGCATGCCCCGTGCTCTGTTTACCCAACCTCTGCAGGAACAGACAGCCTTGGAGACAGCTTTGGAGGCATCAGGCCCAGGAGGGATGGGGTAAATTGGCTTTTATTGATTTTCATGGGAAATACGGGAGGAAGGAACAGGAGTGGTGGCCCCAAATCTCTGGAAACTCTGCTTAGAGCTGAGGCTTCTTGGAGACATGCATAACCTGCTGATGGCAGCTGTCCTGTCTCCAGGCTTGGAACTTGAGCTTCCCCTGGAAGCAAAGTCTCTAGAACGTTTGAGAGCAGGGGCAGACAGAGAGGCAGCACAGCGTACTTACTAGTAACATGAACTCCAGAGCCAGACTCTGTGTAAATCCTAGCTCTGCTGCTTGTTAGCTAGTTATGGAACTTCCCCAGTACCTCAGTTTCCCCATCCAAAATGGCAAATCTAATAGTACCTTACTCAGTGGAGTTGTTACCAGGATTAAAAATGTAATGTATGCCAGTACTTAGCACATTGCATTTTTATTCTCGATGATCTCACTCTAACCAGGCTAAAATTTACTCCATACACGTGCAGCAAAAGGGGTCTTTAGGTAAGTAGTCAGGACGTGGAAGTGCTCCTGTGTAGGGCAGCTGGTCCTGGGGAAGTAAATCGGAACCCAAAGGGTGTAGCCCGCCTGTTTGCGTGTAACAGGGCAGGCACAGGCTGTGCCACTCCCTGCCCGGCTTCCTCTCCGCTCCAGCCGCTTTACGAATACCCCCAAACCCTCTGTGTGTATTGTAAACTCAGCCAAAAAGGAGGAATCAGAAATTGCTCTCTTTTGAGTATTTTGAGGGATGGTGAAACCTTGTAGGAATGTTGCTCCAGGGACTGAGAAAACACCATATGTGGGAAAGCATTTCTAAGTGAGGAAAATCGCACATGCACGTCGGTCAGGATCTTGGAAATCTCTGAGCAGGGAAGCGGGCACTGGGGAGAGTGTGGAAGGGGCTTTATTGAGGTCTTTAACAGGTCTTTTTCTAATTATAGCCCAGAAGAGCCTGGGGACCGTGGCCGGCTTCAGAGCCAGGGCCTGTATTTTCTTTGGGAAAAGAAAGCAGAGTTGACAGGCTTCCAAAACCAGGCTTGGCAGAAGCCCCCGCGGGGTCTCAGGCCAGCCAGCGGTGTCCTGCGTAGGTGCTGATCGCAGTGGGCTCATTCAGTGCACAGAAACGGCACCATTGCACCGTGTCCAGCCTGTGCTGGGCATCAGGGATGTGCGAATGAAAAAGATACGGTCCCCCTCGTCGCAGAGGAAACATCCTGACAGTGACAACACAGTGCTTGCTTAAACGCTCCCTGCAGATGACAGTAACCTCTAGAGAAAGAGCACAGAAGTCCCCCAAATAGAAAAACTCACTGGTGGGCCTCACCTGGGCCGAGCTGGCGCTGCCTTCCTGTCTCCACTCCACACTAGGAGACTTGTCCTTGGGGACCTCCCACCCTGGAGAGGGGGTGGGGACCAAAAGCACCGATGACAAAAAGAGACCAGAGATCAGACTCCATCTCTTCTCGCCCCCATCACATGCAGAAATTCACACTTTCTCGTGCTCACTCTTTTAATTTTCCTGCTCTCTGGGCTTCCAGTTCACGATATTCTTTTCTTCTCCCACAGCCAGTGTGGCTAGTCTGAGACCCAAGCACGGGAGCCATGGAATTTGGGGAGAAGCCTTGTGGAGACTGTGCTGAGCAGCCTGCTGGGAGCCAGACGGGAGAAGGCAGCTCCCCGGTGCGGTGCCTTGTGTGTGTGGGTCAAGGGCAGGCGTGGCCTCACCTGTTGTCGAGGATAGTTCAGGTTCACGTTCAGTCGACGGTGCTAGTGCGCTCCCTGTGTGCCAGTGCTGGGCTAAGTGCCTTCACGTGGTCATCATCGGTCACCTCTCTCAGTAACCTTGGTGACGCACAGACCCTGTGGTTCTCCTTGGACCTAGACACCAAGTGCACCTCCCATTCTCTGCTGTCGCTTAGCAGCCTGGCCTTAGAAAGCTCATTTCACCACCACCTCAGGCCTCAGTTTCCTTGTCTCAAAAAGGGGGAAGTTTTCTAGGGTCTTTCCCGCATCAAACCTCTGTGTTTGGGGAAGTTCTGTTAGCTACATTCTTGGACTTGATCTTTACACAAAAAACCAAATGCAGATGATGGAAATGGAGTCCACAGTTCAGCCTTCCTTCCAAGCTGTTTGGAAACACTCAGCAGCCTACAGATGACTTACCCCACCACTTATCCCCAAGTATTGCGGCAAGCGAGCGAGAACTGGGCAGCTGTTGGGAGGACAGCCACCAGATTGCGGGGGACGGAACAGTTGCTCCCGGGCTCTGGGGGAATGCCACAAAAAGTCTGCCTGTGAACCAGGAACTGGGGAATGGGTGCGATTCCAGCGGGAGGGGTCATGGAAGTGAGCAGGGGACAATGCTAGCACATGGGTCACGAAGCGCATTCAGGCAGCAGTGAGCAATGGATGAGGCTGTCACAGCGCGTGGGAGCCCTGTCACAGCAGGATGGGGAAGGGAGCTTAGGCTGGAGCACAAAGAACACC
This sequence comes from Cheirogaleus major, assembly GCA_963574435.1. Taxonomy (NCBI): domain Eukaryota; kingdom Metazoa; phylum Chordata; class Mammalia; order Primates; family Cheirogaleidae; genus Cheirogaleus; species Cheirogaleus major. The sequence continues at coordinate 77,581 of CAUYPO010033819.1, forward strand.
TTTTGCTTCCCTGAGTGTCTCCCCTTCTTTAATCAGTAGTGTCGGTTTTCCTTGTCTATAAAATGATGGGAAAGGGAGTTGGATTAGATGGTTTCTTTATATATGGCTTTTCTACTTCTAATATCCTTGGTTCTGTATTCAGGCCACCACCCACAAAGACTCTCTCCCTCCTCCCCGATCCATCTGGCATCACCCAGCACCCTCCCTGTCCACTCGCCCTGGTGACCGCCTCACTCATCCCTACATCAGCTCTTTCTCTACCTGGGACCTCCCCCTGCTAACTGCATTGGATTTACTTCCCTAGGAGCAGATATCTTGCATATTCTTAGCTTACAGTGGCTGGGCTTTTGGGAGATTTAACAAATTGTTTTTTGATAGGCTGTCAGTCCCAAATGATTTTATTGCAGCTGTATTCTTTTTTTAGGGGAGGGTGTGTAATTCTAGTTGCATGTATGCCATACTTTTTGTGGTGTTCAAGTTTCATTTTGTTGGGCCTGCAAGATGGAAGGAAATGTCCCTTATGTGCAGAGTGGGAGGGAGATTAGTTATCCTGTGGGAACCATTTTCCCTGGATAACACAACTCCTAGAGCAATCTGCAGGGGTGAGCAGCAGAGCTAGGATCTTTCTCTCAGCTTTGACCTAGGAGGAGCCGGTTGTCCAGAGGAATGGTTCCCAGAGAGAGAAGATGGTCCCCTTATCACAGAGTCAGGACAGGAGCCAGGAGGAGGAAGTCGGAGCAAAGTGCCTGCAATAATGTTGGCTTTGGGGACAAACGAGCCAGCGGTGCTTAGAGGAGAGGGGGAACAGGCTGTGTCTGAGTGCTGGGGGCGAGTTAGCACTGGCAGGCTCACACGGGACGGTAGGCAGGACTGTTTTTCTATTTCTTGTGTCACCTTTGTTTACTTCCTCTCTGTTTTCCCCCTGGATTTAATAAAGTCTTTCTGAAAATACCAAAGGTGAACCAAGGGAAGGGCTTTTATTTTCCATGTTCAGACAGAACTTTCAAGAGGAAATGATGTACCCCTGGGGGCTGGTGAGGTGGTAGGGATGGCAGCTAAAGAATGAATTCCTCGCGGGGGGGGGAGGGTGGTTCAGAATCCGGGTACAGCTAGGATCTCTTGCTCGGCTGTCTCTCCACCTGGAGAGGCTCCTTCCCGGGCTGACCCAGGGAGAAGCTGGGCCCGGCTCCAGTGAGGGAGCGACTAGCAGTGAAGGTATCTGAAGATCAGCACCGCGATTCCACAGGGACTCCGCGGAAGCCCTGTGTTGAGCTTCTACCATGGCAACAGAATGAGAGCGTAGATGGGTTGAAATGCCCTTCACACAAGGTGATAGTAGAATTAGAAATAAAACCACTGAAAGGATCATTTTGTAATGGAAACTTAAAAAATCCAAAGGAGGAAAAATGAATCAACAATGACTCTTGCTATTCAGGACAGGTCCACCCATTCATTTGAGCTGGTTCGTGCGGCATCTCCATCTTCTTGCAAGTAGCATTTTTGCAGGTCTGCATTTTGTGAAGAGGGTCTCTGGGGACTGGTCAGATCAGCGGGGCGTCCTGGTGATGCATGCCATCAGAGAGCTTGGCAGGGCACCCTGGAGGGCAGAACAGACGCTACCAGGTGTGTCCTGGCCAGAATGAGCCCACCTCTGATGCCAAAATATAGGGGCAGCTGACCCATCCTCAGCCTCAGTGCGTTCCTTTGAGAGACCTCAGGGGCTGCACAGAGCTGTGTTTCGGGAGGCAATTACAAGGCTGCTGCTGCCGACAGAGGAATGTAACTCCATGTTTATAACTCTCAGGTTTACAGTCTTCATAGTTTGCCAAGGTAGAGTGAGCAATGTGTCTTTCCAGGCCCCAGGGATGTTTAAAGAAGTGGGAGGCCATCTTCCACACACAGCTGACGGCTGCGGGAGGAAGCTGGCATGGAACACAAGTGCAGCCGGTGCTGCTGTCTAGGAAGGACAGCAGCGTCGGGGACCTGGCGTCCCCTGGCACGTCCCAGGGTGGGGGAAGAGCTGTCCGGAGAGGAGAGCTGCTGCCGACCTAGGGGCTGTGCCGTCTCGAGACACTAGCAGGGATCCTCAGGTGGCCGGTGCCAGCATGACGTGGACTCAGCTGCCATGGCCTGCTATTAACACCTGTGTTTCCTTTTCAGATCTTACAGGTGAACAAGGTGATGTCCATCTTGTTTTATGTGATATTTCTCACGTATCTCCGTGGCATCCAAGGTAACAACATGGATCAAAGGAGTTTGCCAAAAGACTCGCTCAATTCCCTGATTATCAAGCTGATCCAGGCAGATATTTTGAAAAACAAGCTCTCCAAGCAGGTGGTGGACGTTAAGGGAAGTTACCAGAGCACCCTGCCGAAAGCAGAGGCCCCCCGGGAGCCGGAGCGGGGCGAGCACGCCAAGTCGGAATTCCAGCCTGTGATCGCGATGGACACGGAACTGCTTCGACAGCAGAGGCGCTACAGCTCGCCCCGGGTCCTGCTGAGTGACAGCTCCCCTTTGGAGCCCCCTCCCTTGTACCTCATGGAGGATTACGTGGGCAACCCCGTGGTGGCGAACAGAACGTCACGGCGGAAACGGTACGCAGAGCATAAGAGTCACCGAGGGGAGTACTCGGTGTGTGACAGTGAGAGTCTGTGGGTGACAGACAAGTCGTCGGCCATCGACATTCGGGGACACCAGGTCACGGTGCTGGGGGAGATCAAAACCGGCAACTCTCCCGTCAAACAATATTTTTATGAAACGAGATGTAAAGAAGCCAGGCCAGTCAAAAACGGTTGCAGGGGCATCGATGACAAACACTGGAACTCTCAGTGCAAGACGTCCCAGACCTATGTCCGAGCACTGACTTCAGAGAACAACAAGCTGGTGGGCTGGCGGTGGATACGGATAGACACCTCCTGCGTGTGTGCCTTGTCGAGAAAAATCGGAAGAACATGAATCAGCATCTCTCCCCGCATATAAATTATTACTTTAAATTATATGATATGCATGTAGCATATAAATGTTTATATTGTTTTTATATATTATAAGTTGACCTTTATTTATTAAACTTCAGCAACCCTACAGTATATAAGCTTTTTTCTCAATAAAATCGTGTGCTTGCCTCCCCTCGGGCCTCTCCCATCTGTTGAACCTTGTTTTGTGATCCGGCTCTCGGGAGCCGCTCTGTAAAATCTGTGTACACCAGTATTTTGCATTCAGTATTGTCAAGGCCATGGCTGTCGTTTTAGTAAACTTGTTAAAATCAGATGATGTCAGAGTTGTGTATAAACACAGTTTTATCCCCCTTCTGGTATATTTAATGTTCCATGAATTAATTAAAAGAACTGTTATGGCCTATGCTCAAAATGATACCCTGTAGCCTAGTTCTGGCCAGCAAGCCTGATCCCAGACACCCACTCGCCTTTCTCTGCTGTTAGTTCCACAAATGAGAATTGAGATCGCTCCAATGTTATGGTCCTGGAACAGGAACAGCGAACCTGGCAATTTTAGTTTTGGACATTTCTTTTCCGCACATTTGTTGTTTTGGGGTTTGGGGTTGTTTAAAGCTTGGGTTTTTTTGTTTTTTGTTTTTTTCCCTTGGCTTTGGTTTTTGTTTTGCTTTTTTGTGAGTGGTTATCATCCTTTCAGGCGCCTAGAACATTTTCTCTAACTATTTGTAACAGAATAACGGTATGGCTACCCAGAAGCAACCGGAAATGGACTGTGAGAAATCTCAACATAGGAGATACATTTACTAATGACAGCCTCAGCCCATGACACCCCCTCCTGGAGCTGCTTGAGGAGTTGGAAAGTGCTCAGGCTGGGGGGTCAGACCCAGGTTCAAGTTCCAGCTCCTCCCCTGTACCCTTGTCCAGGGTTTGAGGGCTCTCTGAGCCTCGGTTTCCTGGGGTCAGAGCCGGGTGGGGATTCCTGCCCACCTCTGGGGGTCCTGTGGAGTCAGGGAGCCGCTGGACACCCTCACGGAGCAGACACTGGAGAATGCTCGCTCCCCCCCTTCCCTTCCTCTTCTCTCTCAGGTATTATGTTCCTCTGTGTCATTGTTGGTTGGTTTGTCACCCGAGATGTAAAAGGCCCAAATGGAAGGAACCTCTTGGTGCCTTTTGAATCTCAGCAAGAATCTAGGACAACCAGGGGGTCGCCATGGTGATGGCCTCACCTGTCATGCCAGGCAAGTCTGAGGAGGACACTAGCGATGTCCCCAAGGAGCTTGCTGATGCCCTTTCCCCATTGGCGAGCAGCTCGTCCTCTCAGGGCTGGGGTGTGAGGATGCTCATCTCCCATCTTGGAGGTGTGAGGTGTCCACTAGCCCAATACTGCCCTGAAACCGTGTCCTCTGCCCGACTTGGCTTTCCCTGCCTCATTTAAGGCCTGTGTATGCTGTCTCTGTCTCTACAGCCTGAGATTTCCCTGACACATACCCGCATAGAATATGTGTCCTTTATGTGACATGAACCTTTGAAACAGGCCCAGCAAATAGCAGCAGCCTAGGTTGAGAGCATCATCATAGTGCACTTGATTCTGCACGCCTGCAACATGGGACAGGAAATGAGGAGCTGACCACACGTCCACCCGGGCAAGGCATGTTCACACCCCGCCTCCATGAATGGTCTCAGGTCCTCTGAGGGGGCCTCGTCATCTCTAGTCTACAGGGGAGGAAATTGCAGCTAGTAGACTCAACCTGCCCCGGGCATGGGCAGGTAAGTGGCGGAGTGAAGACTGGAATCCACCTTTGAATGACACAGTCTTGATCCCTCATCACAAGGAGCCTCTCTCCCTCTCCCTTCCACATGCTGTGTTGCATTTCAGAGTGGAAACTCCATCCTAGAGACAGGAAACAGTTCTCTAGGTGGGGACCTTTCGTAGCTATTGTTTCACTGAGACTCGTCAAGAACAGATAAACCAGCTGATAGGACAGTGGGAGTCTTATGACTGGCCCAAGCCTGGTTCTCGGGAGCGCATGGTTCCAGCATGACCCTCACCCAAAACACAGGCTGAGGGACACCGCAGCTGGGAGCGTCTAGAGAGCTTGGTGTGGGCTGTTCAGCCAGCACTGCAGGAGCAAGACAAGTGGTTTCTGGGGACAAGGACCTAGGGAAAGAGTTTATGGCTCTGCTTAACATTGTATCCCGGAAGGTGGGAGACAAGCTGTTGAGGAATTGCCAAAGGCTACCTAACCCTCTGCCTATCACAGGGCCTCTCTGCTCTCAGGGCCTGGAGCTGAGGAGCCCTGTGGGACCTTCTAGAACCTCTGTTCTGAATAAGTAGAGGGCAGTGTGGCTGACTGGGGAGGCAGATTCAGGTGGCACAGGCCTCAGCCCCCAGCCTTGCAAGACACTGACCCTAAACAGCAGAGCTGTGTCCTGGGCCCAGCCAGGAATGCCGGGATCTGCGGCAGGTCCGAGCCCGCGAGCTGGAGCAGCGTGCTGCTGGGCCAGTGCAGCCTTGAGGAGAAAGTGGACCAGGGGATGAGAAAGAAACATTCCTGAGAAGAGCTCTGGGCTACAGGCTGTCTGACGGCTCAGCCGCTCTCGTTCTGGGTGGCAGGACAATGCGACATGACCCAGGTCCGTTTCGGTAGCTTTACGGGCATAAGAGCGTTCAGGTGCTGCCAAAGTCAACATGTGAGGCTCTGGGCCCAGGACGGCACCTTCTCGAAGTGGATGGGAGGCCTGTCTGTGCAATGCACACATTTGCTAGTAGGACAGGTCGAAGATCAAACCCATCTCTGAGATAGGAGGGGCATGTGGGGCCAGCAGTCTGGCTTCTGGGAAACGCCACACTCTCCGTGCCCTGTGGCATGTTGCAGTGCAGAAAACCTGGCTGCATAGGAGAAGATGGATTCTGGGCCAGCTGTTGCCAATAGCAGCATGACCTTGGATAACTCCCTCATCCTAACTATGGCTTTTGGAGTTTCTGTTGCAGAGAAGAGCACAGTCTAGATGGATAGTCCTCACTTCCGTAAGGACTGCTGCGGTGAGAAGCTCTCCCAGCCACTGGTGGGGCTTCTTTCTGCCTCTCAGGAGTCTCTAAGAGTCTCCCCACCTAAAGCCTGTGTGAACCTGAGCACGTCAATCCTCTGAGCCTTTGTTTGCTTGTCTGTAAAAATGGGGCTAGTACCTGCTTCATGAGATTGTTTGGCGATGTAATGCAATCACCCATTTCCTGCCACAGAAGAGCCTCCTGTGTTGCTGATGCTGGTGACGATGATGAGGATCAGCTTGTGAGGGGTTTACAGGAGCCCTCATCTGGAATTCCAGTAGGAATTTCCAAGCTCAGTAGTGAAGGATTAGTCCTGATTTAAAATGTGTTAATCACCTACCTCACCTTAAGTAGCGTTTGCCCATTTCCCTTCTGTGGGTCTCTTTAACCAAACCGCTGGCCCAGCGCTGCTGACAGGCCCCTAACCCTTCTCAGTCGATACACCAGAGAAGATATTTCTAACCCTTCCCAGCAGTGAAACTTAATATTTTGCTAGCAGTTCTGCCTATGTGCTTCTCTAAAGTGTGTGTGTGTGTGTGTGTGTGTGTTGTTTCCTTCTTGCAAATTTATGGGATGGCTTTGTTCTTATGTTTTCTCTCTGTCTCACTCTGTCTATTTCTCTCTCTCTTTGATGTTCAGCAATAATTTCTGTACGTCGTGGTGATATTTTAGGGTTTGGCATTTTTGAGGATTTTTCTGCCATTGTTCCCTTTTCCGTGTGTGTGAGTGCATGTGTGTTTATGTGTACTTTATAGCTCATTTAGTCAATGTAAAAACCCTTCACTGAGGCTTGGAGAAACCATCTGCATTTATTTTATCACTTTTGAACATGTGTTCAGGAATGAAGACTGTATAGTCAGTTTATGGCTACCTGGAGATTTGTCTGGCTTCACCAGGAAGACGCACCTCCTCTGGCTTCAAACTCTGATGGCCCTGGGTATGCGAAGCCAATGCCAGGCCGTCAGTTAGGCCTGGCTGTGCCTCGCCGGGATCCAACTCTGCTCAGCCACAGCACGGCTGGGCCCCAGCGAGGATGCTCTGCAGCCCGGGCACAGCCAGCTGTCCACAACAGCCACCCCCCTCCCCCCCGCAGCCCTGGCCCCAGGGCCTTGCACGTGCTCTGTTCCGCAAACCCAGCAATAGCCGCAGTCACTAAAGACCGATTCAATTGGAACCTTCTCCGGCCTAACCTTATTCCTCAAAGTCCCCACCCCCAAATCTAAGGAGACCCAAACTCCTTACCCGTGCCCTTCTCAAGTTACAGTGGGCGAGTGGGCTTCTCAGAAAGCACACTCACAGCAAGCGGAAGGACACACGCTTCTGTGTTGACTCAGACTCCTGGGTTTGTGTTTGGTTCTGATGGCGATCGGCCCAGCTTCACAGAGCAGAACCACAGAGCAGGTCAGAAGCACTCTGAAGGACCGTGGATTTGTTTCCTTCCATCCCCAGCCTGCATTTCGTTACAGGGTATGGAAGACCAATGAAACAAGCACAGATGTGCCTGAGACAGGGGACTAGGGCTGGGGTGGAGCGAGGTGGAGGAGGGGGAGGAAGAGGAGGAGGAGGGGGAAGGTCCAAAGATACCAAAAACCTTTTCTGGGAGGAAGTGGCTACCACTGATGAGTTGGGCTGGGTTGAATTGTTGCAGAGTTCAATAATGACATTGCCAGTTAAATTACAGAAGTCTCTGTGGCAAGAAGACATAAAAGTTTATTTGGAAATGGTGAAACACAGCCTAATTAATAAGTTAGATGGCTTTTCACATGAGATGTATGAATGGGTGGGCGTGCACGCGTGTGCGTGTGTGTGGCTGCTTTGATATCTGCACCGGGGATGCATTGCATTTTTTTAAGGAAAGATAATGCTTACAAAAGAACGCTCCCGAACACAAGTTTAACCTTTAGGAGACTGAAGTGGGAGCCAGCTGGGGAGCATATGGAAAGTACACATTCTTGGGGCTGGAAAACAGGCCGATGGGGTGGAGGATTTATAGACAGAAAAGGCATCAAGCAGCCTCCACCAGCCAAAACAGAAGGAGCTGGGGTCATGGGCCTTCTGGTTTGGTCAGAAAGCATTAGAAGCTGAAGCTGGGATTAGCAGCGGGGAGATGAGATCAGACCAAAGCATAAATAGTAATAATGTTGTTTGCACACATCTTCTCCATGGACTCTCATGACAACCCTTGTAGTTTTCAGTGGAGGACATTGGTTGAGAGAAGTAACTGTCCTGAGGTCACACAGCCGGTAAGGGGGAATGCCCAGCTAGGGACCCAACAGGTCTGTAAGGCTTGGATGCACATGCTCTTAGCGGTATGAGTGAGGTGGTAGTGGAGAGGGCGCCAGGTGCTTCAGGGGGCCTTGACCGTTGATTCCAATGGGGGAGGGGAAGTGAGGAGGGCAGTGTGCCAAGTGGCACACAGGGAGAGACCACAGGTTCAGTGCAGCAGGGATGCCAACAATCATTCCGAGGGAAATGCCAGCCTCGTCAGCAACTGGTGGCTGCAGCAGAAATTTTCAGTAGGTTGGAGAAGAGGAGTGGACCTCCCACCCCAAACCCTGCATCCCCCACCCAACAACTCAAGAATCACTGTACTAGGGGGAGGGAGGTTGTCGCTTCTGCCTGAAGGATAAATATTAGCACTTCTGTAATATCCCGTTGGGGCCTTTGCAAAGAAATAGAAGGCAGGAATTTCAGATTTGAACAAGACCGTTGAGATCCAGTAGTCCATCCTCCCTTACAAGACAGAAATCAATTTTTATTTATTTGATACTTTAAAAAAAATTGTGGAATCCTACTAGGTGTCAGGCACTCTGCTCAAGTTGTGGGCTGAGCACAAGAGGCGTCACCCCTCCTTGAGGAGCAGTGGGTACAAGGGATGGGACCTTAAGGTCTGCCCACTCCTTGACAATTTCCACAGCCTCTTGCTGATCACCTCCTCACCAGATAGCTGGCTTTGCTTTGAAACAGCTCTTACTATGGGATAGAAAGCCCCTGCCTGTGTTAAAGCCAGATCTACAGATAAAGCAGCCATAACTAGGTTGTCAATAAAAGGGCTGCAGAAATGCAGAAAGGGAGAAATAAATGCTGCCCGGGGCAGTCAGGAAAGGCATCCTTGAGGGAGTGACCTATTGAGAGATGAGGAGGAGTTTGATGGGGAAGAAGGACAGGAAGAATGTTCCAGATAGGAGCAGCCTGCAAAAGTGCAGAATGAGGAAAGAGTCTAACATATGTAGAGAACACTAAAAGGTTTGGGGTAATGAGAGCTTTAGGACTGTGGAAAGCTGGAGAGAGAAGTCAGGACCAAATAATTCAAGGCCAGGTGGGAACAGATACAAAGTTTGGATTTGACTGTCTGGGAACTCCTAACTTTAGCTTGCATCAGAGTCACCTGGAGGGCTTGTTCAAACCAATTGCTGGGCACGATCACGTGAGTTCCAGATTCATTAGGTCTAGGGTGCGCCAGAGAATTTGCATTTCTAAGTTCCCAGGTGATGCTGTCGCTGCTGCACACTGTGAGAATCACTAGTTATTAAGGAATGAGGCATTAACAAGGGTTTTTTCTGCATTTTTTAAAGAAGATAATTTTGGTGGCAGTGTAATTGGCAGATGGACTGGGGGCAGATTGATTAGAAGTAACACAAGTGAAGTACTAGACTAAGGAGAAGGCAACAGGAATAGGGAGATATATCAGGTTAGAGAATCATTTTTGAGATGCAGTCCACAGTGGTAACCAATCGGATGTGGAAGGTGAGAGGAAGGCATGAGGAAGATGACCACTCCATTTTTCAAGGCATAATGGTTCTAAATCAATTTCAGGAAGACAGAAAGACAAGTGGAGCTGGAGGCGGGAACCACAGACAATGGGTTTGAGGTGCATGACATCAAGGTAAGGATGTCCAACAGACAGTTGATTATCAGGATAGGAGTATACTTAAAGTTACGAAAGAACAGCTCTTTTTATTTTTGAAATGATCCAGTATAGATGAGCCTCTCCACTCAAATGGCTCTAGCCTAAACTTCAGGGAAGCTAAAATCATAAGCTCATCAGCAGATTAGGGAGTGGGGGTCTGGTCCCCTTGCAGGGATCTGTGGTCCAGGCCTCTGCTTCAGAAGGGCTGTGTGCCCGCCCACGTCATCTCGGAAGCTGGAAAAAATGTTTGCAAGACTCTGCGGGGTAGGAAGTGAATATGCTGAGGCCCAGGGCATCTGCATCTTCAGGCAAGCGTCACTTGGAAGTTACCTTTGCACACCACCATCAGAGACATTTCAGTTGTATCAAAGTTAAAAGCCAGCTATTGCTGAGATCTGAGGATTCTGGCAAAAAAAGAACTGATTGTGTGTGGTTCTATTTTCTGGGCTGGGACTTTTCTCAGTTAACTGCTTGAAAGCCTCTTGATCAATTAGGAAAATAAAAGATTCCTCTTTCTTAGGAAAATTCTAGAAGTAGGCAACATCTTTCTGCTGCAGGGCTTTCAGGCATGAGTTCCCTCTGCCTTGAACGCTCTTCCTTTAACCTCCCCTCATCTGATTCATACCTACTCGGCCCTCATGTGTCAGTTTATATGTCCCTGTTCCTCTGGGGACCTTTTCTGACACTTCCTGTTGATTCACTTATGGTCAACACTTCAGCACCATTTGATATTCTCATAGGACACAGCATTTTATTTCAGATCACATAATACAACTGAAATTATAGCTGTATGATTATTTATGTAATTACTTGTTTGCTGTATTGCCCCATTTGGCTATAATCTGCATGAATCACTAAGTCAGAACTTTATCTCAAATGCTGATACAGCGCCCACGCCGTCAGTAGGCATGCACTAATGTTAATATTTGTGTACAGACGAGTGGATGAATCCCCTTCATGAACTGGGATTACAACACGAAGAAGGATTTGGGTCACACCTCAGGGAGAATGGATTAGTGAAGAGAATTGTGTTGCTCTTTAGTTATTTAGACACATCTCTGATGAGTCAGGGGACAAGAGACTCAACAGGATAGAATCAAAATGCATTTTCTAGTCCAAAGATTTGAGACTCCACTATTCCATTGGCAAAACACTGGGGAAAGGACTAGATTAGAAGAAAACTTTTAGATATAGTTAAGGGAAACAAAACACAAGGTCATGAACCAGGGCTATGCTTGCACTTCTTAGAGAACATCATGTGCTGATTTACCAATCACCCATCCATCCAACTGCGCCTTCATTCAGCCTATTTGTATAGAGACCTCCTACGTTCCAGCCCTCTTCCTAGGTATTGACCAGTACAGCAACAAACTTGAGCAGGTGAGGCTCATGCTTTAATGGAGCTTACCTTCTTAGAAGGCATAGTAGGAAAAAAAATAGGGAAATAAGCAAATATGTAGATTAAATAATTTCAAGTGGTGGGAACTGCCAAGAAGAAATACAACACGGTAAAAGAGAGCGGGCAGGGAGCCACTGGGGGAGGGTGGTGGTGTTGCATTCGGTATGTTTTCATGGTTAAAATGCTTGCCGCTATGAAATTCCAGATATGAAATGTTAGTATGCCTAAGGGAAGTCAAACACATTTTTGTGCACTCTGAGCAATTAATGGCCCTAATTAAAGTAGAGGATCTTTAACCAAAAATCGAAAGCCAAGCTTTGGCAACAGAAGTACAAACAGGGCCCAATTCACAGATCACCTCTCTGTTCTTCAGTGCTGGGTGACACTTTTTATCGGAGAATTTAGACACCACATTCTCCCCATAACAGAGGTGGGCGTTATACATAGTGTTGCTTCTGCCCCTTGGAGGGACTTTTCACCTTGTCAAACCTGTTCCATTCCAGAGGAACAAGATGCAGTCACTGTCTCCTGCTGTCAGGGTGGGCCCTCTGGTCTCCCTCCAGATGCTGAAAGACCTAGCGGGTAGGGGGAGCAGGGGTGGCAGGACCACTCCCTCTGAATTCCTGTACCTCTGGCTCCTGCTGGAAGCTCCCCAACCATGGGAGGTGGGGAGGTTTGCCCAACCCGGGCATAGGTTTCTGCCTCTGACACCCCAAGGGAACTTTCTTTTATTCTAAAGCATGCATCAAGAAAACTACTCCTGGGACTTTTCTTGGGACTGTAGTTGAGTTATTTGTAATCCACAATCCTCCAATTTCCTTGCTGATTCAATAAAAAGTATCATGGGCACTAACCCAGGCTATCTTAAAAATGAGTGTTAGAGATGAGAGCTTCGAGATTGTACAGAAGGGGAGTCAAGCTGGGTGGACTCTGAGAAGCTCCAAAAGGCCTTAGGACTACCAAGCCAGCCAGCTAGACTCCAGAGAGGTTGGACAACCCAGGTAAGGCCACAAGCTGATATGTAGGGCAGAGCTGGATGAGAAACACATCTTCTGTCCTACAGCCCAGAACACCCTCCATTAGTCCACACTGCCTTGAGAGGCAGCTTCTCAGCCAAATTACAGGAATGAGTGACATGAGGGGTTTAGACACCTGAACTGTACCAGCAAGAGCCCTTCTGCACGTGCCCTGCAGACCTCTCCTGCATCCGCTCCACCAGCGTGTGCCTCTGCAATGCCAGGGGCTGCTCAGAGACCCGGATTCACCAGTATGGAACCTTCACTCCATGCTGCCAGACCCCCCAGAGGTTGTCCCTCTGGTTCGTATTGTGCTACAGTGACCAAAGTCAAGCAGACCTAGGCTTGAGCCCTAATCCCACCACTCATAACCATGTGACCTGGAGCAAGTGCCCTGATTTCACTCATTCTCAGGTTTCCTATAAAATGGGAATAATGATAGCACCTACCTCCCGGGGTCACTAGAACAGGTGCTATGGACACTAGTGGACAGCTGAGGTTGCAGTGGTGTCCTGGGGGCCTCCTCTGGGTCTTCATTGAGTGTGGGATGCTAAGGAATTCCCAAGGACCCCAGGGGAAGGGCCAGGGCAACCTGGATAGTGGGAGATCACTTCTGGACTTGGGACAATTATTACTAACTGGCATAGCAATGTTGGGTCTTTTAACAACTGGCCCAGCCGTATCGACACCTCCCAGCCTGACATCCAGTCTTACCACCTCACAGGGATGTTGTCAGGATAGAAGACAAACAGGTAAGGCACTTGGCCAATGCTTGGCCTCCAGGAAGTGCTCAGAAACTTGGGCCCCGCAGGAGGAAATGCAACGGTGCTGGTCACACCACACCAGCACACTCAATACCTTGCTGCTCACGACACCTTCACATTTAAAAAAGTGTTCCTTTTTCTTGCCTAAATCCCACACACTCTGGCCCAAGTCAGTTCTTCTAGCACTTGCGATTTTTAAGTCCACACTAAATCTAGAAGCTTTCTTAAACCCTTGCAAAAATACCCTTTGCTCCCAAAGCACAGCCCAGCTTGGATGGGAAAGGAGGTGTGAAGCAGAGGGCTCCCGATTTCCATGAGTTTCCTTTGCAGCATCTACCTTTTGTCCTCGGGCGCTCTGGCAGAGAGTGGCTCCAGCAGGGCACAGGCCTGCCCTGCCGCTGGGTGGGGCTCAGCCCCATTCTGATCTTTCAGTCCAGCTTCCCAGTGCAAGATGCACCACAGCCCCGCTCCGTGCCAGCCCCTGCTTAGGACTGCGTGAGCTGATTGCCACTGGATTCTCATCATTTGCTGACTGCCCACAGACCCCGTGAGCCACCACGACAGGATGGCAAGTGCTGGGAGAGATGTAGCATAGACAGGCAGGAGCCCGGTGTGCCCAGCGACAGCCACGGATGTGAATCCCAGGACCTTGGTTCCACCACACGACCTCACATGAGTTACATCCATTCCCTCCTCCCTCAGCAAGGCTCTGTGTTAGACCCGCCCTCCCTCCCCTTGGGGATAGAGATTGAAGCCCAATCTCTTGGAGAGTGGGACACAAAGAGTTGCAATGCAATGTGACTGATGTTTCAACCACTCCCTTGGAGGCTTGCTGTTCGGGCACAGAGAAGGAATTCTTTGCTTCACCTAAGGGGGCAGGGGAGGGGAAGGCTTCCTGGAGCAGACGACACCTGAAGTGAAACAAAAGAAGGATATTCCAGATACTGCAAAGTGTACAAGGGGGCCGACAAATAGGTTTGTGTTGGTGGAACTGAAAGAATGAGGACAGCAAGAGCCGGACACAGGCTCATGTGCGTGCTAGAAAGCCCGGACTTCGTCCTGCAGAAGAGGGGCAGCCTGTGCCATGCAGGAGTTACACAGGTGAATGGCCTTTAATAAATAGGCCACCAGGGCCCCTGGGCCTTGTCTGTTGAGAAGGAGTCCGAGCTGCACTTGCCGCTTGGCGTGGCCATACAGATCCAGGTCTGCCTGGAGCCGGATGAGCAGACGTGGCCAGCCATGTGGCAGCCCCAGTGTAGATCCTGGATTCTCTATTGCACCCCCCTGGAGAATGCTCGTGTTCAATCAAGGTGAAGGGAAAGACCCGGACAGGCGTCCTGCCGAGTTGGAAGCCAGGTTTGGAGAAGGTGGATGCAGGACGCAGGACGTGGCAGGGTTGCTCCATCACTCCTCCTCCTCACCGGGGTTTGACCCATTGCTCAGGACCACACTGAGTATTCACAGGTCCCCGTACCCCAGTGCAAGTGCCTGCTTTGGTCCCTGCCCTTTCCGGCCTCACACAGCTGGACGTGCAGGTGCTGGTCTTGATCCCGGGCTGAGTGAGCTGTCCACATCGCTGCCTTGCCCTCTCATCCTGTCGTGCTTCCTCCTCAACTTCTGACAAGGACCCTGCTTCACGTCAGTGTGACTGTGCACCCCCGTGAGGGCGGCATCCTCAGCGTGGGTCTTGCAGCCTCTCCCGGCCTCCGGGACCCCTCCTTCCCTTCTCGCCTCAAGACTGTCATTCCTGAGGAGGCTGGGGAGCCAGAAAGCACAGGTCTGGTGGCCTCAGCAGAACCAGGCGTCACGTGCCTGTCGCTGCTGACCAAGGGGACAGGTCTCGCCCCCTCCCGCAGGAGCCGCGGCACAGCTGGTTCCTCCTCCCCACGCTGGCCTTCCACGGGAGCCGAGGAGAGCATCGCCAGACAGGACTTTTCATCCGATGCCACTTTCACCAGGCCCCGCCCAAACGCTTCTAGGAGTCGGTCCCTGTCTACATCCAAGTTCCCTGGCTGGGTGTTCGGGGTCGTTGACTGGATAGCTCCAGCCTCTTCTCCGGCCATTTCTCTCTCTAGTGTTAAGCACAGCCCCACCGGTTTTCTCCCTATTTTTCACACTGCACGTGCACGCCCCCACTTCCAAGCCTTGGTGCGGCTGCTCCCTACCCTCGTGTCCCCCGTTCCCGAACACAGTCGTCATCCCACACTCTGACTCAGAAGTGATGCCAGGAAAAAGAGGTGGCACATCTATGAAATCCTGATTCTAGAATGTACAACTTTTCCTCCTTTGACAGATGAGGGCGAGTCAGTGACTTGCCTGTAGTCACAGCCGGTAAAGGAGAGAGCTGGCTTTCCAAGCCCCGGATGCCCTCCTTGAGCAATCCTTTCCTTTTGCTCTGGAGGGGAGAGAGAATTCTGGATCACACATCACCAGGCTCCCTGACTCCTGCCTGCAGGTCTCGGCGCACACTGGTCCTTCCTCCTATAGCCCCTGTCCTTCACTATGTCCCCAGTGAAAACCTTCTAGGGCTTGCTCAGGCTGTGACCAGAGGCTGGGTCAGTTCCCCTCCTCAGAACCAGCTAAATAATTTGCAGGGCCCAGCACAACATGCAAACACAAGGTTTCAAAACAATGACAGCAAACCATTAAACCCTGAGCCCAGGGTCCTTCTACTCTCGAACCCTGTGTGGCTGCCCAGGTCACACAGCCATGAACTGGAGGGGCCCTGCCTCTCCTGGGGTCCTCGCCTGCCCTGTCCCCAGTGTCAGCAGTGCCTGGCACACAGTAGGACTTCAGTAACATTTGTTGCATTGGAGAGACTGCTTGTGTGCAAGACGTTATAAACTTCACAGTAGGTGATTTTATGAACAAGAAGGATACCCCTGTGTTTAGGTCCAGATTTTCTGGTGCTTGAAACTTAAAAATAAAATAATAGATCCATCTTTTAAAAAAAATACAATATTGGGTACCGGTACGGGCTGAATTGTCCCTCCACGATGCGTATGTAGAAGCCCCACCTCAGAATATATTTGGAGACAGGGTCTTTAAAGAGGTAATTAAGTTAAAATGAGGACCTTAGGATGGGCTGCACTCTAACACGGCATGTGTTTTTATAAGGAAGGAGCTTAGGACACGAACCCACACAGAGGGAGACAGTCTGAAGCCACAGGGAGAAGATGGCCGTCTGCAAGCCAAGGAGAGAGGCCAACAGCAAGCAGATCTTCCCTGACTGCCCTGGGAGAAACCAGCCCTGCCAACCCCTTGCTCTCAGACGCTCGGCCTCCAGAACTGAGAGACAACGGACTCCTATGGTTTGAGCCAGCCGGTCTGTGGTGCTTTGTGAAGGCAGCCCTAGCAAACCAATGCAAATACTTAAAGGGAAGAAATAAATCACAACCAACTGCAAACATTAAAAGCTGATAGAAATCACAAAAATTCAGAAAATATAGAAAAATAATATGACATTCCTAGTTGCATGAACTGCCTGGCATACCTCTGTAATACTCTACTTCCCATATTGTTTAGGCTGCATATTCTTCATATGTGACAGGCATTTTATATTATTTTCTATAGAGAGAATAAAAAGATAATTTAGCTTCTCTTATAATATGATTGATCAAACTTAGTGTTTCCAAAGTTGAAAAGTTTGAGGTTCACAGCTTATCATTGGAAACGTGCACATTTTCAGAATTGTTACGAAATGTAAGAAAACCTCTATGAAGTTTCTTTCATGGATCAGCTGACAAGTATCGGGACATTTCCATTGACTTCTAACGCAGTGATTCATCTTGCATGCTCTTTGAATTGCCATCACTCATTAGCCACAGTTCGTCATCAATGTCCCCACCGTAGTGTTACGTCATCTTTGTCACTATTAGGATTTTATGTCGAATCAACAAAAGAAGGAAAATCATTTTTTCTTCCCAATGTGAACCTATAATTCATTCCTTCCCTTTAATTGGATTATATAACAATCCAAGAGCCTATTCATTACTTCTATTGGAAATGTATCATTTCTATTGGAAATGTATCTCTTCCTCTTAATGAATTAATATTTTTAGTGTGGTCTAGATTTTTTTTTGGTTACAATTTGTTTCTTTTTTTTATTTTATTTTTTATTTATTTTTTTTTACAATTTGTTTCTTGATAGCAGGACAATTTTAGTCTTACTTTCACAAAATTTTCAAAACCTTATACCATGTGAAGTGCCTCCCAGCCTCTGGAAGGGCTGGGCCAAGTGAGGGGCCTGAGGTTGGAGCTGCATTAGCTTTGTGGTTCATCACTCTGGTCAAGGTTAGAGGTTGGGCACAGAAGAACCGAACCAACACACTCCTCCAGCCGAACACAGCACGTGCCACAGCCAGAGACATCTACTTTTCAGACGCTTGGTCTCAGGGTGCAGCAAAGTTCTGTGAGGATCAGATGAAATTATGCACATTTTCTGTGCTTGTGTGGAGAGAAAGAAAGAAACAATCTCCTAAACCCAAGATGATGTTGGCTCTGGGTCACTGTCTACTCTAGTCATCTGGTTTACCAAAACAATATGTTCTCTGATCTTGTTTTTGTTTGTGTTTTCAACAGTTGAGTTTTAAAGGGTTTGTTTTTTGTTATCCATTCCACACAGAGCCTCTGCATTCCCGCAGGGTGAGAGGACGTTAGACGTGGGTGGGAAGAGTCCCACTGGGTCCCCGGCATGCCTGTGCGGTGGCTAAGAGGGCGGACTCTGCAGCCTGGCAGCTGGGCTCTGACACTAACTCCGCCCTGTGCTAGTCCTGCAACCTGGGACTCACCACCTCCCCCATCCTTGCCTTTCCTTGCCTGTAAAATGAAGGAAGGTGCCTTACCGCGCGGGGCAGCTGTGAGAACTTCGTGAGTGGTCGCTGCAGGCCACAGGCCCAGCACTTCCTCGCGCACACTCCAGGAGAGCTAGCGGGTTCACGGCAGGCCTGATGCAGAGTCAGGGGAAATCGGTAGGGGGAAGGGCTCTGTCCTTGTGCCAGGGTCTCCTCCTGTCCCCTTCCCTCAAGGCCTCATGGGAGCTGTGCCGCCTGCTCCCCTGGCCTGGGGACAGCTGCTGTCTTGCCTCCTGTCCCCCATCGGAGAGGGACACAGGCGGCTCCAGCTCCTTCCTGGCTGCGTGTGGGAGGTGGCTTTACCCGCCTCGAAGGTCAGCTAGCACGTATCCCGACAGATTTCCAGGTATTCCATGCTAAATCTGGCCCAGGCTGTGCCGAATGTCAACCCCAAGAAGGGCAGGCAGGTCACACTGCTTCCGGTCAGCGTGTGAGCTAGTGAACTTGGGTCATTCACTTCCTCTAAGAAGCCTCCCCACATTTTGCTTTCCTGCCTTGAACTCTGCCCAAACCCTGTGTCCCCTCTAACTCTGGGCTCAGCGTGTTCAAAACTTGACTCCTACTACCATATAATGGTGTGTTTCTGAAATTGTGCATTAAAATCACATGTTCAGAAGCATAATCGTAGACTTATATGGTATAGGGGTGTATTTTCCCAGAGATCTAAAATAAAGTCGTGAAATCATAATTATTAATATATCTGCTTTTATGTACCATTCCTGCAATATACTGTCCATATTTTGAGCATATTTATTCATTTATTTCTGCTACACCTCAACATTTATTGACTTAACAGGTGTTGGTTGAGCACCTCCTAGGTAGCAGGCACCATTCCGGGTGTTTGGGGTGTGTCCTTCGCGGAGCGTGCAATCTGATAATGGAGGGAGATGGCACTGAAAAAGTTCCTGTGATAAATAAATCTGTTGGATGGTGCTGGGTGTCATGGGAGGAACAAAAGCAGAGCCGGGTAGAGAGGATGCAGAGCGCAGGTGGAGGGTGGAGTGGAGGTTTCCATGTAAGACAGGAGGATCAGGTAAAGCCTCACAGAGAGGCTGCCGTCTGAGCAGTGACTTGAAAAGGAGGCGAGGGCGTGCGTGGTGAGTCGAGCGGTGTGGAAATCCGGGGAGGAGCTTTCTGGGTGAGGCCCTAAGGTGGGAGCGTGGCTGGCGCACACTCGAACACAGTCAATCCGCTCAGTTCTGGTGAGCGTCTGACTGTGGCTTCTTGGGTCTTCCCTGAGTGTGGCTAACAACGTGGGCCTATCTTTATCTCCTCGGTGTTATGTTTACGAGTTCTGTGCTTTCTCCTCCAGCTTTCTACTCTTCTTAATAAAGCAATAAGGACAAAATTAAATGCTATGTATAAAATGATTGCAGAAACCCTGTGCTCCAGGCGAAGGGGGACTGGTGACACTGAACTGTTGGCTGGCAGGCTGCGCCCCCACGTGGAAGCTTGCGAGGCTTGGCCCCTAGGCACGGACGTTCCAATCTGGCCCTGGGAAAGAAAAAGTCCAGGGGTAACAGGCTCAATGTCCAAATACACACACTGTGCAAAAGGGACACTTGCAAAGTCGAGGCTTCCGTGCCGTGTTAGTGAACCTCCCAGGGGACGGGTGCAGCCACTTGGTTTCCTCTCTGGGCCATGGAGGACTTTCCTGTCCTTGAACAAGGGAGTGGACAGTTCACTGCGGCAGCTGTGTGGATGGGGCAGGGTGCTGGGGTGCCGGGGGGGTGTGCTGCTGGATGGCTCGCTGCGCGAACATGCACTTGTGCTGTCTTGGCAAAGGTCCTCGTGTGCACCGGGTGTGCATGTCTTTTTGCTCCACGACCACTTTCTGGGTGAGGACTCATGCTGCAGTTCCAGAGGCTTAAGGACAGGCTGTGGGACATGTGGGCGTCTGGGCTGGCAAGCCTGGGAATCGGGGAGGGGGCGTCTGTGCAGAGAAGCTGGCCCACCCCAGTCATAAATGCCATGCTCTTAGGGACATGCAGGAGTATTTTATTGTTTCATTGAAAACTGAGCCCCCCGTGCAGCTGTTCTGCCCATGAATTCCAGGGCAGGGAAGGTATGGGCGGGAGGACGAGGGGAGGCCAGAGGGAGGTGGCGAGAGGCCCGCCTGTCAAGCCTATGAGATCTTGTTACTGGGGTTTGGGGGGAATTGGATGCGGTTCCAGGGTTCAAATCTTCCTTGCCCCACACACCAGGGCACTGGCTCCACTTAAAGCAATGGAGACACAAGGGCCCACGTGCTTATTCTCCTGTCAGCCCAGCAAATGCTTTCTGAGCAATTCTGGCAGAGTCTGTTTTCAGAAAGGAAATATTTTTCCAAAGCTCCTTGTCTGGAGAGCAGAACCTGCTCTGTGTGAGAGGGACAGCTTGGCTGAGCTGCCTGCAGGACCTTCCCCTCCTGGTGCTTTCAGGAGGCTCTTGCACTGGCTGGTCTGTCCGCCTAGAATGCTTTTCCTCGGTTGCCACCTGGCCATCTCCTCCCTGTCTTTCAGAATGTGACTTTAAGGGTCACGTCCCCACAGACGCCTTCCCTGACCACCCAGCTCTCCGTCCTTGTGCTGCTGTAACAACCCCTCCCCAGCAGTCTCTGCCTGACTTGTCTGCACTCGTCAACCGGGCATCTCTGCTCCTGACAACGCAAAGCGCTTTGAGAGCCTGGACCGTGTCTGCTCTTCTTGCCGCACGGTTAGGGGCGCTTAGAAGAGCGCCCAACACACAGTGGGCGTTCAGTAAGTATACTTTGTGTGGAATGCATAAATGGTGTTTGAGCCCTGGCTTGTACGTTTTCTGTGATGACGCAGTGGAGAAAATATAACCTGGTGGAGCAGAGGGGAGATTGCGGAGAGTGATTTAAGTGAGTAAAGAAAAATAACACCATTTTGCCTTTCCTCAAGGACAACTTGCTTATAGACAAGTGACCTTAGAGCAAACCGTATTGTGGTTGCCGCCAGGCATCTTGGACACACTGGGAGGGTCTCTCAACATCCCTCACCTCGGTCTTTGATTCCTTTGTAAGCCACGTCCTTACCTCATCCACTTCTGAAATCCTTTTCTCATTTCTAAAATGTTTTCCTACAACTTAGTGACTTTGACTTTCTCCTTCACCTTTGGAAAGGGTTGTCATTTTACATTTTAAAAGTTGACAAGAAACACTTCCCATCCCCCCAAATGTCTCTAGATTCTCCTGGAGCCAACAAACAGCAGCTATGCAACCTGGAGCAAGTCACTTCCCTTCTCTGGGCCTCAGTTTTCTGTAAAAGGAAGCAACGGTGCCGGCTGCTGTCAAGGTCTGGGCAGCTCTAGAAAGCTGTGAGCTTCTGTGCCCACTCCTAGGTGACATCCACAAAGGGGACTGCATTCCTGAGAATAGCAGGAAGCAGAGGTCCTCCTTCTCAGTGCCCAGGCCCCTGTCTGCTTGGCCCCTGGGACTGTCCCTCCATGGAAATACCCACTACAGTGCACCATGAGGACCCTAAGTGGCAAGAGAGGAAAAGCAGAGTGGTTTCACAGAGCAAGCCAACTACAAAAATGGCCTGTTTCTCCACTCCACCCTGCACCCTCATCCTCTGCAGTTTGAGTTCACGCCCCTCTCACCAAGAGCTGGGGCCTCTCCCCCAACTCCTGAAATGTGGATTGGCTTTGTGGCTGCTTTGGCCAAAAGAATGTGCTAAAACTATTGATGTGTAAGTTTGGAGCCCAGGTTTCAGGAGGACTTGCACGACACTTCTTTCCTCCCTGCACCACTATAACTGCCATCAATGTATACCTAGGCTACCCTGTGGGAAGATAGGACCCCTGGAACAGCACCCACCAGCCCAGCCAAGGCCACTTAGAGCCACAGACATATGAGTGAGCTCCAGCCAGGACCAGCCATGGTCAGCCAAGCCTGGCTCAAACCAGCAGGAGTGTGCAGCTGACCCACACATCTGTGAGTAATAATAAATGTTTTTTTGTTTGTTTTTTGAGACAGGGTTTCTCTGTCACTCCAGCTAGAGTGCAGTGGCTTCATCATAGCTCACTGCAACCTCAAACTCCTGGGCTCAAGCAATCCTCCTGTCTCAGCCTCCTGAGTAGCTGGGACTACAGGCATGCACCACCACGCCTGGCTAATTTTTTCTGTTTTTTGATATAGATGCGGTCTCACTTTCATTCAGGTTGGTCTCGAGCTCCTGACCTTAAGCGATCCTCCTGCCTCAACCTACCAGAGTTCTAGGATTACAGGTGTGAGCCACTGCACCCAACCAATAAATTATTATTTTAGGGTGGGTAGTTATGCAGCAGTAGCTAATTGACAATACACCATGACATCCCAGCCCTCTCATACTCTGCCCTCTTGAACATCTTTACACATCTTGAACATCTTTAGCCTTCCTGCCTCTGCACTGCCTGATTTATTTCTTAAAAATACAACCTCCCTCCTGTAGGCTCAGCCCTATGTGTAAAGGCATATAGGCAATTTATACCTACATGATGGAATTTTATATTTCAGGGTCTCTTAAAAACTGGATGGCATAAAGTACCAGCTACTCGGGCCAGCCATGGTATCAAAATCGTGGTCCAAAGAAACAGTCTTGTGGATTGCAACACACATTGTACACATCATATAGACACACATACCCCCCTCCTGTCTCAGTGGCACAGTAGGTGAAGTAGAAATCGGATGCAAGGATGGCCCTTCTAGGGTTGGGAAGGGACCCTTGTGGGGGTGCAGACCTCGCAGAGTCTTCAGCAGACCTGTGTGAGGTCACTGGAACTAAGCAGGAGAGGAAGCAGGAGGCCTAAGGCACATCCACACCTTACAGCTTTGCAGAGGATTGACCCTGTTTTCTTCTGCAAGCATTCCATTTCCCTCTAATAAATTAACATTTATTAGAAGTCTATTGTAAATCAGGCAGGCACTGGCTAAGCCCAGGAAATGACAAAGATAAATAATGAGTCCCTGCCCTGGAGGAATTTACTTGTTCATCATCCCAAAGGTACAGAAAACTACTGGGAGCACATGCCAATAAATCATTAGATTCAGATTTAGTTATTTCTTCTAAAAGTCTGGAGAAAAAGTCAGATTAACCAATGATCAACAATTAGAAAGGCCAATTAGGAAGATATTTGTATTACTTATTTGTATTACTTTATAGGTATGAGTGTATAGTTCTTCAAGTTTTACTCCAATTGCATGTCTCTGTGCAAATACCATTGCTATTCAAAGCCAAACTCTTGACTTCAGCCCTCTCCTCAACCTCATCCTTCCATAGTTTTACCCATCTCTATAAATGATACCTTCGTTCACCTAGTTTTATACTATATCTTATCTATGGTAAATCCAGTAACTCTAACCTCATAATATATACAGACCTTGACCAATTCTCACCACCTTCACCAACAACAACCAAGTGCAAGGCGTCAGCTCCTCTCATCTATACTTTTGCAAAAATCTCATCATTGTTTTTCCTGCTTCCGTCCTTCTCCCCACCTTCTGTTCTAACCAGCAGGCAGAAAGATCCTGCTCAAACATAAGTCAGATTAGGCTAATCTTTTATTCGAAGCCCTGCCACTTAAAATCCAAAGGCCCAGATGACCTGGCCCTGATCATCTCTCTAACCCTGCTCTAATCACACAGGCAGTACTGCTTTTCCTTATATCCACCAGGCATTCCTACCTCAGGGCCTTTGCACTTGCCATTCCCTCTGCCTGTGACCCTCCTGACCCAGATCTCCTTATGGATCATTGTTCATGATATCCCAATCTTTGCTAACATTCACTTCTTTAGAAAGAATTTCTTTGGCCACCATACCTAAAATAGCCAGCAACACCACCACCCCATCCCCTCCTTGCAACACCCTTCATTCCCCACCCTTTTGTCCTGCTCAATTTTTCTTCCTAGCGCTCACCACTACCCTGTATTATACTATATATTTGTTTATGTACTTACTCGTTGCTGTTATGAGCTCCCTAAATGCAGAGGTCTTGGCTGTCTCGTGTGCTACCTTATGTCAAGCACTTTGAACAGTACCTTGCTCCTACTATCTGCATGATTAATGTTTGTGGAACTCACCTTAATTGCCCCAATATTTGTCACTTTTTATTCCGTAAAATAATCATTAAGTAAATGAGCAAGTCTATCATATAGCTCAAACATTATTACTCTTGGAATTTAGAAAGTTGTACATTGAATCCCATTGCTTCTCTGTGAAAAATGCAATAATTTGACCTTGGACAAGTCACTTATCTTCTCTGAGCACTTCCTTTTCCTCCTTCAAAATAAGTAAAACCAGCCCTTCTCCCCTCCCAACCCAAGAGATAGGTACTACGGTTACTTTCATTTTACCAATGAGGAAAGGGAGCCCCTGAAAAGGTAAGTCAGTCTTTGCTGCCTCACCAAGAGATGTGGCCTCGAGGACATGAATTCTGCCCAGGAATTACGGAGAGAGAGAGTCCCCCTGCAGATCACATTTGAAGCAAAATCCCAGCACTTAGTGTTCTTACCTCCTACCCTACGACAGGGAGAAAAGTACACCGCCCCCAGGCCCTCCTCTGCTCAGCCTGCCCCTCCCCTGGCGGGACAGAGTGGGACTTGCTTCTGTCTGCCAGCAGGCTGTGGGCACGTGGCTCTCTGGTTTACTAGGAACACTTCCAGTCTTCGGGAGCCCCAAGGCCTGCACTCTCCAGCGCCTTCTTGTCAGGCGCAAATAAACAGTTGTTAATGTCTTCCTGGCTTATGCGCTTGAGGTCATCACAACGAGGATCTCCGGGATTGGCACAGGCTGGGGTGCAGACACCCGAAGCCTCCAGGCTGACAGCTGCATGGAGTCATTTTCAATTAGAGAATGACTTGGAAAAGAAAAAAAAATAAAATAAAATCCAGCATCAAAGACTATCCCAGAGCCTGCTTGCCGAAGGCCTGGGGACTCCCAGGTGGAGCCAGGCCCTGTCACTCTTCTGCTTGCCAGGAAAACAGCCTGCAGTGTGCCCAGCCAAGGGGGCAGTTTGTAGAATTCTGCCCCTGGCGAAGGCTCTACTTCTAGACAGAAGAAAGCACAGGTGCCTCACTAGGCTAGCGGACTGCGGGAGAGGCTCGCTTTTTGCTGATTCTCACACAGCACAGAGGAGCGGGCAAGAACTCCAGCATCTTACGGAAATGGATCTGAGCAGTGTCTTGCCACATGCTAGTGGTGCGATCGTAAGGAGTGGGCACAAGGGCAGTGCAGTGCCGCAGGACTAGGAATGGCAGACACCGTTACCCAGGGCCGGCACTAGCGTGAGACATGTGAGGCTCTTTCCTTGGGTATGAATTTAAGGGAACACCAAAAAACACAGCAAACAGATAAAAACATATTTTAAGGAAAATTTTTTTGAGTTAAAATTTATGTAAAAAAAAATCCATGATGAAAAAATATCAAATTCTTAAATAAACACAGGCTCTGACTATGCTATTCCAAGCCATATTGGAGCCTGAGGGAAAAGGAAAACCTGTACACACACACACACACACACACATATATGTATTTGTGCATTTTCAATGGTTAATTTTTCCCAGAACATTAAAGGAGTTTTAAAAATGTTGAAAAGAAAGTATTATTATTTTAATACTTATTATTTTAAACTTTTAATATATATTATTTTAAACTTAAATATTTTATTTATATCAGAACCAGAATATACAATAATTTTACTTTCCTTGCTTAAAATAGAAACAAATTCATCAATACTATTTTCAAACCTCCTTATTTGTTTATGTCATTTTCAGTTAAAAGAAATTCTAAGTTTGAAATTTCTCTTGACCCAGTGACTATCTTAAATACTAGTTAATTAACTTCAGCTCGCCAAAATTTCTTTTGCAGGACAACACTGCAACTGGTATTGTCAAAAAAAGAGAATTCTCAAGGATACTTCCAAATTTAAATAAGAGTGCACTAAGCAACATTGATGAATCTGAGAAGATCCAAACACTGATTTTATATTATAAATGATTGATATTGCATGTTAGTAAAAACTACTTCAGATGAAATTTCAACATGACTTAAATCATCAAAATAGTTAAGAGCCAAGTCACTGGCTGCTTTTTGTCAATCAGATGTATTCATGGAAACCTTTCTACAGTTTTCTGACTTTTCTGCTGTTAAAAATTCAAAATCTGAAAATACTTTATTTAATTTCATATCTCTATTTCAAATGTGAACGTAAGACATTTAAAATCTTAATTTCTACTTGATATAAACTGGTTTCACTTTAATTGGTACACTTAGCCGTGATTCATATACTTCCAGTTTCCTTTTCATTTCATTTATTTCCATATTCAGGAAGTACATGTCTATCTCATGCTGAAGTTTTACATTCATCAAACATTTTTAAAGTCATTTCCTCTCACTTGTAACACACAACTCTCACTTGAAAAAAGTTAAACAAAGAAGTAGAGTTTGAAAATATTGTTGATGAATTTGCTTCCATTAAAGCAAGGAAAACAAAATTATAATAAATTCAGTTTGGAATAAAATAAACTATTTAAGCTTAAAACAGCAGTCCCTAACCTTTTTGGCACCAGGGACCAGTATCATGGAAGACAATTTTTCCGTGAACAGGGGTTGATGGGGATAGTTTTAGGAGTGCTTAAGACATTACATTTATTGTGCAGTCAGACCTCTCTGCTAATGATAATCCGTATTTGCAGCCGCTCCGCAGCACTAGCATGCCCACCTCAGCTCCAGCTCAGGTCATCAGGCATTAGATTCTCATAAGGAGCCACAACCTAGATCCCGGCATGTGCAGTTCATAGTAGGGTTCGGGCTCTTGTGAGAATCTTATGTCCCCCTGATTTGACAGGAGGCAGAGCTTATGCCAGTGATGGAGTGGCTGTAAACACAGACGAAGCTTCGCTTGCTGGTGCGCCAATACTGCTCTGTGGCAGGGGTGGAGAGGGCGGGGGGGGGGGACTGCAGGCTTAAAGTAATACTGTGAGTTTTGACACATCTACCTCCCAGATTATCAATATTTTTTCAACTAATATACTGGGAAAGAGTAACCGTTATACAAGCATGTATGCAGGGACACTCAGTTTTCCTGCTGCCTGAGGCTCCAATGTGGCCCTGTAGGACACTACTGTTCCCACCCCTTGTTATGAAAGGGGGGTGCTTACTGGAACTGCAGACTGAGGGAAGTATGGAGGGGGCTGATTGGCAGGAGCTGGGACCTCTGCAGGAAGGAGAGGGGCTGGGCGAGCACCCTGGCCTCGCCCTCGTCCCTCCCTGCATCTTCTGCTGGTGGCTCAGGGGCTGGACCCAACTGCATGCCAGTGGGCATAGAAGTCCGCTGGAGTGGTCCAAGTGGGTCAGCTGGCAGCTCTGAGCAGGTGGAGAAGGGCGGAAAGTAGATCTGGAAAGCAATTGGAAGCTCTAATATGCTCAATCTCAGTGTACTGACTCAGAAATGGAAGAGAATAACCACCTCGTAAGGTTTTCGTATAAGGGAAATAGGGCAATGTATGTAAATTGCCTCAAATAGTTTGGCACCTCCCAGATTGGAGCCAATATTACAACTGAAGTGGGGGAAGTAACTTCTGCTGGTATCAGAGGGAAAGGAAAGAACTTACTGATTGGGGAGCAAGGGAAGTGATGGGGTGGGGTCCCAAGGCCCAGGAGGCCCAGCTCTGCCTTCTGAGAAACAGCAGTGGGATGGAAGGTACTTCAACTCCTGGAGCCCTGGTTTCTTCATCTCATAGAAAGATTCTGATAGCTATAGAATGGGTGCCTGACTTGCAGGATTTTGAGGGCTAAGAGGAGATAATGCATGTGAAAGTATTTTTAAAACTATGAGCACGTTAATTTTGTACTTGGGGTGGGAGGGCTGGTGCTTGTTTCATCCTCAAAACAGGAAACCACATAAAAGCTATGGGGACATATTTTCTTCTTTACTATGAAATTAGATGCAGAAACTATTTTCCTACTTTAGGATGCTGTGTGGATTGTCCTTGTTTTACAGACTATTAACGATACAGAAGTAAGGAATTAAGAGATCCTAATACCAAGTCTGTCCCTATTTCACTGAAATACTTTAAATCCATATCCTCCCTTTGTCTCTCAAGTTGGATTCAAAATATGGACTGTGATGCCTGTTAGAGTGCTTTAAGCCTTGGAGGAGATGAAGGTCGACATCAGGGCAATTCAAGATTTTGTCAGCCAGAGTGATCTGTCTCAAGAGAAACGTGTACTCTGTGGCAGGGTTCAGAAATATAGAATGCAGCCACGTCTAAAAAGTTTCAAAAATTGAATGGCCCATGGAATTATTTTCCATAGCCTTTTCTTCTGGAGGCAAAATAGTTGGAAAGATCCCATGCTTGGATCCCATTGGCAGAGCCCAGCACGAGGCCCCCTGGACAGAGTCGGGGAAGTGGAAACTGCACGGCTGCCCGCCGTTTGCAGAGGAAAGATGACAGGACTTAGAACCGCTGTGTGATCTCCAAGCCCAGTACCAGTGGCCACAGGCACACCTGTGCACAGTAATAATCCAGCAAGCCGAGGGCAGACGCTCTGCAGGGCAACAGAGACGGGATCTTGTCGCAGCAAGGGAAGCTGGGGGACCTCCCGTGGGTCTGTTCAGTCCTGCTGTGCTTGGCCCTGGCCCTGAGCCAGCCACCCAACCCACGACCTTCACGCCTTACCTGATGGTGAGGGGACTGGGCGAGAGGAGGAGTTCTATAGTCTGGGTGCTTGGGGGAACGACCTGGTCATCTGCTGAACAGTCAGGTTCCTGGGCTTCTTACCCTGGAGATTCGGAGTCAGTAGTCATGGAGCACAACCTGGAATCTGTATTTTTCATAAATATAGATGATTTCAGGGTGGTCTTGATGAGCAGCTGTGCTTGGGACCCACAAGCCCAAGTGGTCTCCAGGGTCCTGCCAACCCTGGCACTGGTACCCTCTTACTCTGTGGGTGAAAACTCTATGGACAGCAGGTTGGAGCAGCATTTCAATGGGAGGGTGGGGAGGGGACAGTTTCTCTGGTGCAGGAATGGTGCTGCTGGGGTAGGTGCAATGACTGAATTTTTTTCTTTTTACCTATTCCTTGAGTCCCGATTGCTGTTTATTGCTAACATCATATGAGATGGCTACATTGTCTTGACTGTTCCCGTATTTCAAATATGATAATTTTTCACCTAACCCCAGTAAAATCCAACTTACATTGATCTAAATAGCTGGTGATAATACCGACACTCAAAATATTGTCTGCACCCTCCCAGTCTGCTGAGAATTTCACTGTGGCCTGAAAACACCGTGTAAGGTCCTTGTGCTGGCTCTAGATGCTTCCTCAGCTGCTGTCACACAGACAAGCAGGCATCCCCGAGAGCTGTGTCTTCACATGAGTAGCGGTCAGCCGGCCAAGGGGAGACTGCAAGAGTGAGGGGGCCAGGGGTGACAAAACAGAAGACTGGACGAAGTAACAGCACAACAGTAGGATGCAGAGGCCCAGGGCCCAGGTCTGGACATTGTGAGCACAGCAAGGCCCCCTGGGCAGGTCAGAAGGCTGCACTGCAGTCCGAAAGCCGGGCCGGGACTGGTGGGACAGGGAATGGCCTACAGAGGCATCAGGTGTCAGAACCAGGCCTGAGGCACAGGTGAGTTGGGCTCCGTCCTGGAGATAGGCCGGGGCACAGGGTCTCCGGGCCGCAGGCAGTGCTCAGCGTCATTGCCCTAGGCTGTGGCTGGACACCAGAGTCTAGGACCAGTGCGGTCCAGGCCTTAAGTCTGTGGCCTTCTGGAGGGAGCCTGGTAAAGGCAGCTCCCCTTGGCCAGTCCTCCCTGTGCCCACTCTGCGTTGCGCCCCTTTATCCTTCACAGCAGCACTCGGCAGTAAGATGACGCCCATCTCGTGCGGGAAGAAACTAAGGTTGGAGAGGTTCCAGGACAGGGTGGGTGGCAGAGCTGATGTTGAGGCTGGGTCGACGTGACTGCAGAGCCTATGTTCTGTGCAGGAGGCTAATCCAAATCCAGGGGCAGAAGGCTGGGCAGAAACCAGTCCACAGCCTGTGCCCGAGCCTGGAGTTGATGGTGGGCAGTTGGTGAGGGCGACACAGGCTTCCATGGGTCTCCCCAGCCTCTCGAGCCTTGAGTGGTGTTGGTTATGCAGAAGCTGGGGTGATTGGGGTGAGGGGGCAGAGCTGACACTGGCTTGGTGCCCCAGGATGGGTGGGGAAGAGGAGGGAGGAGAGGGCAGGGGAGGGCAGCAGCGGTGAGGTGGGCAGGGCCACACGTGTGTCCAACCGCCTGCTCTGCCGATGAGAAACTACAGCCCAGGCCCTGCCTGAGACCCCAACTGGCGTCAGTCCACGTTAACGCAGCATCTGCAGGGAAATGTTACGGCGAAGAAGAGCTCGGTCTGGTGTGGACCTAGGAGTAAGGAGGCTGGAACAGAGTGATCATTCTGCTGGGAGGGTGACGCTGGCGAGAGCTGGTTATGACTTACCTGGATCTCTGGTCCTTTACCTGCAAAGATGGAAGGAATGCAAACTTCTTGGGGATCTCGTCTGGAGGAATCAGACAGACCACACGTGTAAAACATGGAGTGCAGCCCCTGGCTTGTGCTGGGGCTCCGGGAGCAGAGGGTACCATCGGGTAATTGCTGATGGGGCTGAGACTCCCAGTGGCCAAGGCGAAAGCAGAGAAGGCACAGGGATGCCGGAGGGACGTTGGTGAGAGGTTGTCCCTAGCCCAGGGGAGCCCTAAGCTACACCACAAAGGAGGCGTGCGGGGCGGCCCTACACCGAACAAGAGGGGAGCAGAGCGAGGGCTTGCAGCCAGCTCTCGAGGGTGGGCTTTCAGGTCCTGGAGGACGGGGCTCACAGCACTGCCTGGGCTGTGGCTCCTTCCCGCTGAGGGTTGGGATCCCCACCTGCCTAGGCTCCTTGGACAGCATCCAGAATGCCAGACAGCCAGACGTGAGGTCATGTGTTTACCGTAGGAGCCGTGCAGCTGGGTGCAGATGAGGGGCCGGGGGCAGGGGCTGGGCTCCCCAGAGTGCTCCAGAGGGGCCTGGGCAGAGCCTCGCGAGCACAGTGGGCGACAGGTCTGACGGGCCCGCGTGAGAACACAGGGCTGCGCCACCCCTGGGCAACTGAAACTCCCCAGGAAGGGGCTCTGTGTATGAAGGAGGACGTGGCCCCCCACCCCAGACACAGCCACCATGGCTGAGAGGGCAGGCAGGACCAGGGAAAGCCACCCCAGGGGTTGGGCTGTCAGGCCAGGTAAATGAAGTCACAGTACTTGAAGGGCTTCAGAGATGTCTAACCTAGAACTCACACTTCACAAATGGGGAAACTGAGGCCCAGAGAGGGGAAGGAACCTTCTCAAGCAGCATGAGGAGCTAGTGGTTGATCGTAGGAGGCAGAAAAGTGGCCCCTCAGAGGGTGCCCGTGCCCTTTGCAGGTTTGAGAAGTGCAGGCTCCTGAGACGGGAAGGCTGTGCTGGGCCACCCGCGCCCCACGAGCAGTCACCCGGGTGCTAACAGCGGGGAGGTGGGGAGACCTGAAGGCACACAGGGGGAAGGCGACGTGGAGATGTGATGAGGGAAATTTAAGGTGCTGGCCTTGAAGACGAGGACGGCAGCTGATTCAGCCACAAACCTCCCGCCAGACCCTGGCAGAGGCAGAGAACGGGTACTCCCCCAGAGCGTCCTGAGGGAGTGTGGCTCTGCCCACGCCTTGGTGGTGGCCCAGTGAAAGCGACTTGAGATTCCGGCCCCCGGAACTGCGAGAGAACCATTGTTTAAGCCACACGGTTGTCCAGCAGCCACAGGAAGTGACACAGCGGCTTACCAGGACCAGGCCTCGCGTGGAGGCGGGAGAACCGTCACTCCCTACTGGACTGATAAGACGGGCTGGCGGGGCCAGGAGGCAGGGTCTCGTTCTTCATCGCGACCTCTCTCTCTCCGCCAGCCCTGCTGAGGGGTCTCCACAGAGATGCGCCACTGGGGGAAGCCACAGGACGCTGCTTTGTCCTGTGTGAGCGGTGGGAGAGCCGGCAAGACCAGGATGTCGGCAGGGCCCTACACCCCAGCTTCCTGCCGCTGACCGGTGTTAGCGTTGTCTGAACACAGTCTGGGCCATTTGCAGTTGGAGCCGCTCCCGTGTGGCACAGGCTTTGGAGCGTCTCATTCGGCAACCCCCTGTGGCCGCAGGGGGAGCTCCTGGGATTGATGGGGAGAAGCTGTTTGGAGAAGGAATTGTCCGAGCTGGTTAGCTTTTCCTCCCCCTGCTGAGTGGTCCTGGAGGATTCTTGCTTCTGCTGAGCTGGACAGGTTAGAGGCCTGCGCCAGAGAAGCTGCTAAAACTCAAGGGAACAGGTGCCATGAGAAAAAGGCCCCAGTTGTGTCAGCCTCGGCGTATCCGAAAGAATGGTGAGGTGGACGCAGAAGATGGGCCACCAAACCTGCTTCCACAGCCCAGAGCCGTGCGGCCTTGGGTCGGGTGCCCAGCCCCTGGAGGCCACAGCAGTTACATGGGCCGTGCATGTGAAAGGGCCATTGTGTGCTGCGCAGGTGCAGACGTTCCTTAGCTGCGTGCGTTTTCCTAGTCGGCTCTGCCCGCCCTGGTCCAGTCTGTCCGATGGCGAGTGAGAGAGCTGTGACCAGAAGGAACGCCTGACTCAGGGCCAACGCCTCTCACCACTGACAAACAGCAGAGCTGACATTATCCTAGGACAGGCCACACACACACCCCTCCGCCAAGGCATTGGGGGTGGGACGGCCTTGTCCCTTGAGAGCTATCGGTCCAGCAGGGGACACTAAATGCATACACAGGAAATGACCTTATTAGAAAGCAACACCTTTGAAAGTGCTAAGTGACACAGCCCAGATGGAACGTGGAAATGCTCAAAGCCTACACAGCTAGCGCACAGGGGCAGGCCCAGACCAAGCCAGAGTACGCTCGGCACTCTCCCCAATTCTGACCCTGTGGCCTTCAAGGTCTAAGACCAGGCCTGTGCATAAGCCAGGAGATGGGAATAGGGCATGGGGTCTGGAGGAAGCGTCTCTTACTCTGCTTGGGGCAAAGAGCAGGAAAGGCATGCCCCTGCGAGTTGCTGGGGTGGCAAAGGAAAAAGGAGGTTCCTGGTTGGTGACATTGTGGTCTCTGAGCAGTGAAACTGGGGTCCATACTGGTGGGAGGACCCAGCTGAACTTAGCACTAGGAGGTAGGATAGGGTCGGGCAGGGCCTTGGGGAGGAGGAGCCATGCTCCCCTGAAGCTCCGTGCGGCGGGGCTGAGCTCTTCGTCAGCTCTGGCCTCTGTGGAGTCCGAGGCCCCCACCAGGTAAGAGTCTTGGCCATGCCTGAGGTCTCATGTTCCAGGGGTTCGGATAGCAAAGGGAAGCCATGGCCTCTAGTTCTGGCCACAGCAATCAGGCAGAAACCACCGGCTGGCCTTTACAGGCAGGTGGCTTCTAGAGACTTGGCCTGCTGACCTTGAGGGTGGGGGAGTGGAACTTTAAGGATAGAAGTTAATCATATTCTTCAGATTGTGGCAAACTATGCTCATGCAAAAGCTCTTATTGGTTATATTTATTAATCTTTGTCTTCTTCATCTTTGATCCCCAGTCCTTTCACCCACTCCCAGTATGTTTGGCATAAATCTTTGAATAGGATCAAACTTTCTAAAATACATTTTCAATGCACCATATGTGTGTTTGTGTGTGATGTGTATGAACGGCATCATGCTACGGACTTTCTGTTTCTTCTTCTTCTTCTGTTTTTTTTTTTTTTTTTTAACTTAGCACTGTGTTTGTAAGACCTACCCATGCTGCTGTGAGTCTTGGTTTTGACTGCCGCTGCCTGGTGTTGCATGGTCCACTCAGCTGCCTCTGACTTCCCACGGCCCTGGGATGTGAGCCTGGTCTGCATGTGGCTCCTTGTTCACGTCCCTGGCGACCAGGCATTGGGTTCAAAGCGTGCTTAGCTATGCTCAATGCTCCCAGACTAATCTCCAGAACACCTTCCTGCAGCAGTCTGTATTCTCCAAGCAGTGTATGGAGATTTCTGTTTCCCTCGCCCTTGCCAACGGCCTTGGCAGCCTGAGAGGTGTCAAATTGTGGTTTATGTGGTAGTTACCAGTAGGGTTTCCAATCTTCACGCCATCATTTAGCAGCTGTGTGACCACAGAGAAGCAGATAAACCACATCTCTGGCCCTCAGTTTTTGCATCTATGAAATGGAAATATTAATATAATTACCTTATGGGGTTGTTGTGAGGATTAAATAAATTGATGAAAAGTGTGGTATTTGTAGGGTATTCAGTAATTACCAGTAATAGTACAGGTAGTACTAGCTGCTGCTACTACTATTATTACCATTTTTAATGAGTTTACCCCTCTTACATACTTGTTAACGACTTGGGTTTTCCCTGCCCAGAATTGCCTTGCTATATTCTCTTCCCCTTATTCCACTGGTTCCCATGATATTGTTGCTGATTTACCAGTGTTTTGAACATTGTAGACACTAATCTCTTGCTTATTTTTTGTTGTTGAAAATACCTTGTCTCAATCTGTAACTGGTGTGTAAACATTGACAGTGGTTTCTTTTATTGAACAAATTTCTGATAAAGTCAAATCTATCTTTTCTTATTTCCTTGTGGTTTGTACTTTTGGAGTGTTATTTAGTAAATCTTTTTCCATACCACAGTGAAAAATATATTATCTATTTCTATTATTAATATTGTAATTTTACCTTTCACATATAAGTAATCTATCAAAAATCAACTTTTTTATAATGTAAGTATACAGTTTTATTTTATTCAATATAATTCCTCTTCATGATTTGCTAGTGATTAATATGTGTGAATTTCAGAAATAAATATATAATATGAATATAATTAGTCTTTTTAGCACTCAATTCTATTGCATTGATCTCTGTCTATCACATTGCTTTTGTTACTTCACTACTATGGATTTGCTTTTATAATTTCCTATTGCATAAGATGACCTGTCCTAATGTGTTTTTCTTTTACAAAATTTAATTAGCTATAAATAGCTATATGTGGATCTATTAATATATTGTTTGATATACATTTTGGCATAAATTTGTTGTATTCCTCAAAAAATCCATATGAGATTTAAATTGGAATTGCAATGAATTTACAGATTACTTTGAGGAGAGTTGGATATCTTTACAATGTCAGGTTATCCATTCACGCACAAAATACATTTCTTCCTTTGTTTCAATTCTTTCTTATTTACTTTGAGTTTTTAACACATCTACATGAAGATCTTACACATTGTTTATTTTAAAGCTAATTCTAGTTTATATTGCTATTTTAATTGTCTCATTTATTTTTATGTATTTTGAATTGGGTTTTGCAGAAATAGTAACATGTTACTGACTTTTTATGAATTGATCTTGCATTTGTAAGTGTTGGTGAACACTGGCTAGTTCCAGCAGTTGGGCTGATGGTTTTGTTGGTTGGTTTCTCGGTGAGGATGATTCTACCACCTGCCAGTATTACCTTTTTGTCTCTTCCCTTTCTGTCATTGTTTCTCACACTTTTCTCCTTTTCTTTGTTGCACTGGCCAGTGGTCCCAAAGCTGCATGAACGAGCAGTGGCAATGTTGAGAAACCCCTGTGCTGAGTCTCAGCATTAGCAGATGTGTCTCAGGTTTCTCTCCTGAGAATAACATTTGCTGTGGGCTTTGGTACATATTCTTAATCAAGTAAAGAGATTTCTATTTCTAGTTTTCTGAGAATTATTACTATTTTTACCTTTATTCTACAAAAGGTGCTGAAATTTATCTAATGCTTTTTCTGCATCTATCAAGATAACCCTATTATTTAGTTCTCCTTTCGTCTGTTAATTTTGTGGATTACTTTGAAAGAGTTTTTATATTGTTACTTTTTCCTGGAAATATTCACTTTGATCATGATGTATTTTTTAAATACACAGTTGGATTCAGTTAACAAATACTTTCTTTGGTGGAGAGCAGTCATATGTATGTTCAGAAATGAAATGAATCTTTTGAACTATCATTTGCTGACTTTGGAATCAAGTTTACCTCATAAAAAGTTGGGCAGCTTTCTCTCCTTTTTTCTCCTGGAACAACTTGCATGAGATAGATCATTTATACATTGTTTGAAGTTTAATAACAGCCTCCTATAAAACATTTTGACTTTTGGGCTTTGTTGGAACATGTGTTAATTTAAGGGACCATTTACTGTTCAATTTTTAAAATAATGATTTATTCAATTTTTCTTTGAACAGTTTTTCTTTATTTATCAGAATTTTATCTACCATACCCAAGTTTTCAAATATTTTTCTGTAATAGTCTATGATAATCTTTTTATTGTTTTCAAAACACTTTTATGTCTTCAGGGTTTTTTCATTCATTTTATATTTTTTCATTTGTATCTTCTTTCCTTTTGTTAAAATTTGAATGCCTTGCCAGAGACTTATCAGATGTATAACTATTTTTATAAAACCAACTTTTAGTTTTGTTACATTTTCTACTTTTTTTAGTTCTTGATTTGTTCTTGTCTGCCCTCATTTATATTTTCTCTTTTTTTTCTCAGTTCTTCGGGTGTACACAACTGCTCTTTTTCTAACTTCTTAAGTTGAAAGCTTAGCTCATTTGTTTTTGTTCTTTCTTGATTTGCGATCAATGTATTTAAAGCTCTAAATTTCTCTCAAAGAAGTGATTTAGTTGTGTTCCACAAATTTAATTTGTGATTTCCTCTTTAACTACAGGGTTATTCATTAGTATGCTTTTTAGTTTCCAGGCATATGGGATTTTTAAAAGCTATCTTTTTGTTACCAACTCCCAGTTTTATAGAATTATGGTCAGAGATGTGTGGTGATGTTGGTTCTTTGGAATTTATTGAGGCTTCCTTTGTCACCCAAGTTAAATGTTGACTTTTGTGAATGTTCCATGTGTTCTTTAAAAGAATATACATTCTATATTTATTAGGTGTGGAATATATGTGTATTAGTTCAGACTTATTAGCTGTGTAATTCAAATCTACCCATTCTTTTCTTTTCTTTTTGTTGGTTTAATTGATTAGTTTCATAGAGGAATGTGTTAAAATCAACCATAACAAATGATTTATCTACTTATTCTAATAGTTGTTTCTCAACTTAAATTTACAGATTTCAAGGCTTTATTATTGTGTGCATATGTTAGTGACCATTGTATTGTCTTTATCTATTGTTTATTTTACTGGTATATAGTATCTCTCTTAGTTCTTTTTGATGATGTTCACCTTAAAATACATTTAGTCTGGTAAAATTGCCAGCTTTGCTATGTTTTTGGTACACATTTGCTTGAGATGTATTTTCCATACATTTATTTTTATATATTAAGTATACATAAAGATATTATATTTATAACATAATGTGGAGGATATAAAAATTAAGGGTTGAACTCTGATCTTTTTCTTTTGCCCGAATTCCTTTCTAAGGGGCCTGGTGAGTCACACCTATAAATGATAAAATCTCACTAAACGGGTTTTGTTAACCTGATACAATGTTGTGTACTTCCCAACCTGATTCTGGTATAGCATCATCTGAGAGATAGAAGAGTCCCTTATCTTAACTCAAGCATCCTAGCATATCCTTATCTTAACTCAAGAGATCCTCCTGTCTGGACTTCCCAGAGTACTTAGACCCTTATCTTAACATAAGCATTTCCTTTCTGGTCTTTTAGATAAAGCCTAACTCTTTCAGCCAATTGTCTGCTAAAGAATCCCTAAACCCACCTATGACTTAGAAGCCCCTTGCTTGGAGATGTCCTGCCTTTTCGGGCCAAACCACTGTATGCCTTCCGTGTATTGGTTTATGACTTTACCTGTAATTCCTGTCTCCCTGGAGTGTATAAAACCTAACTGTAACCCAGAAGGCTTCATGGATATGGCTCCGGGCCATGGTCCTCAAATTTGGCTCAGAATAAACCTCTTTAAATTATTTTAGAGTTTAGATTTTCCATCCCCAAAATCAATAAAATATGCTCACAAAGCCACTACACAGCTGAAGCAGTAGAGCATCAGCCCCCTGTGCTTCTCTCGACCCCACCACTCTCCCTCAGCCCCCAAAAGTCGCCTGAATTTTTGTCTGTCGTTGCTTTATTTTTCCTTGTGTTTTCACATTTTCATATATTCCTGAATAGTAAATCACTCAATTTTTTATGCTTTTGAACTTTGCATGAATGAAAAAATATTTTACATATCTTTCTGTGACTTGCATTTTTAATGTTGTTCAGCATCATTTTAATGGCTTTTCCACATTTCTGTGTGTAACAGTGGTTCATTAACGTTCACTTCTGGACAGTATTTCACAATCGCAATATGATTTATATATAATATATACATATAAAGTATGCATCACAATTTATCTATCTGTTTTCCTGTCGCTTACCAGTTCTTGTTTTCTTTTGCTATTTCGTCACTGCTGTCATGAATATTCTTGTCTCTCTCTCCTAATGCACACATGTCTAAGAGTTCTCTTACCTTGGTTTGGAATTTTGAACTAAGGCTCAGGCTCTAATTTCTGGGTATGCATTTCCTCAAAGGTATGTACATTTTCAGAAAACAGGTTGAGTATTCCTTATCTGAAACTCTTGGGACCAGAAGCATTTTGGATTTTGAATTTTTTCAGTATTTGGAATGTTTGCATTATTACCAGTTGAACATCCCCAGTCCTAAAATCTTCAGTCTGAAATGCTCAACAGAGCATATAATGTGAGTATAATGTCAGTGCTCAAAAAGTTGCAGATTTTGAAGCATTTTAGGTTTCAGATTTTTGGATTAGAGATGCTCAATCTGTAACATAAATATTATAATTTCTCACCCCATTTATTTTGACCTATCTTTCCTAAATTGTTTTTGTCTCTCTATGCTTCATTTGAAGAAAATTTCTTTAAATCTATCTTCTGAATCACTAGTTTTCTCTTCAGCTGTCTGCTTTGTTATTTTATCTACTCATTGTTTTTTAATTTTAATGATCATATTTTTCAATTTCTAGAAGTACCATTTGATTCACTTTTAAAATCTAGTTGGCTACTTTTATAATCTTTGGTCTTGCTAGTTTATTTTAAGTCTCATGTTTATTTCTTTAAGCATATAAAGTATGTTTTTTTACATTCTTTCTGCCAGGGCTTTCTGTCCTTTTCTCGTCCTTTATGATATCTACGTTGAAAAGCATAAAATTGGCAAGTCATTGATCTCTCAGGCTGCTGGGCCTTGGTCCTCTGATCCCCTGAGAAGCAATCATTCCTCTAAGCCTGAAAAAGCTCCCTGATTTGCCTCTTTACTGAAGAACCCAGAATAAATGAAATTTGTACATCCTGGAATTAATTTCATCTTACATTTGCAGAGTTACACATGGAAGAAGTGTGTCATTTTCATGCTGGCTGTATCTTTCCAGTACCCTTAGAGCTGTGGCAGAGAAATATCACATTCCCCACCTCTGTTAGCCAGGCAGCAGAAAGAATCAGGGCTGGGAGGAAAGGTGGATGCTTTAGGAAGAGCCAATTCTCAGCGAGAATTGTGTGTAAAACTTGTTTATTACCTACCTAACATCGTTTCACCTTGATGTTGTTCAGTTATCCACCTTCCGAGGGCTTTTTCTTCAGGGGAGACCGTGATAGTTTCTTCATTCTTACCAAGAGACACAAGAAAGAGCTTGCCTCTGTTTATCTATTGGACATTGCCATGTCTGGATGAGATGGCTGGAGCTACTGCTGCCAACTTCTGACCACGAGAGGAATCAGCTTGAAGATGAAGCCAACCAACGGAAGAGAACAAAGCGAGAAGAACCAAGGCCCGAGGATCCTGGGTCCAGACACACCAAGCTGGCTCTGCCTGTGACTCTTCATGTCAGAAAATGAATTCCCTATTGTTTAAAACTCTTGAGTTTTAAACAAGGGTTGTCTGGAACTTGTAACCAAAACATCTGAACTGATTCAGAGGTAGGAGGGAATCACAGAGCCAGAGAACAGAAGAGAGCTAAGAGACTGTCCAATTCCCTGTATACTTTCCACACATGGAAACTGAGACAGTCTGTGACTAATTCCTGTCCCCTCCAGTAAGTAGTACTGGATTTGACCATGTGGCTGTTTTGGCCACTGGAAGTCACTGTAAGCCTTTGACCCATGCAAGCTGAAGTGATATATGCTGCCACCAAGCAGGAGCTTGAAGAACGAACGCACCGTTTCATAGCTGCTTTTCTCCTCTTCCACAGGAAAGTGGCTATTCTGTCCACCTTCTCCATAAATGAAGACCGATACAGGACAGAGAGCTGCAGCCTTCTTGCCTTACGAACCACGTGCAACATGAGTAAGAAATGAGCCTGTATAAATGTAATATACCAAGATTTGGAAGAGAGTGGGTTGTTACTGTAGCAAAATCCAGTGAAAGCTAACTAATATATTAAAGTTAATTAATAAGTCAATAAATTATTTTTTCCTTGAGCTAGTTTGAATTAAACTCCTATCGTTTGCAACTAAAAAGGTTATCCCTAATATACTGTCTTATGGTGTTCCTTTTCATTTGTTTATGTCTCACAAAACTCCCCCCAGAGTTTGGAGACATCGTCTTGTTCACATTGCATCCCCAGGGCAAGAGGGTTACGAGCCCGTTCATGTTGGTATTCCCGTTGCTGTTCTCTGCCTCTACAGCCAAGCCATTCAGGATGGGAGCAGGGGAGAGATCTTTCTGGCCT
Source organism: Cheirogaleus major (assembly GCA_963574435.1). NCBI lineage: Eukaryota > Metazoa > Chordata > Mammalia > Primates > Cheirogaleidae > Cheirogaleus > Cheirogaleus major. The sequence continues at coordinate 118,207 of CAUYPO010033819.1, forward strand.
TCAGTGGCTCCAAAATAGAGATATTCCTGGCCGTTTCTGAGCACTCTGCACTGCCATCTTTGTCTCTTATCACGACTGACCCAACCTGTCTGATTGAAATGAATACACAGCAAAGGTGGCTTCTCAAGTGGCTTCAGGCTGAGATATTCTGCCAGTGTGGCCAGAGAAGCAGGGGTGAAGAGGGACAACCTGGAGACAGATGTCAGCAAAGCTTCCTGGGCTCTTCCGAAGCTCCCATTTCTTTATATGATGACCTAACAATTTACTAATTTTCCACTGAGGCTGCCGTATTCTGTTGTTCAAAGTGGAGTGAAGTTCTTGGATCTAAAAAGAAGCTCAGACCTTCTGTGAGTAACAGATGGGGAGAGATGGGAAAACTCAAGAGGAGATCAGTGCCAGCGTGGTCCTGGTGGATGCACGGTGATAGCACTGGGGGACCGGGCCTAGGGAGGACTAGTCCACCGGCCTGGCCAGGCACCCAGGAGAGGAGGTGGCTCAGGTGATGTCACTGTGGTCTGGGCACACTAGGACAAAATAGGTAGCAGAGCTCTCCACCAGGCCTGCTGACAGCAAGCAACCTGCCCTTGTGGCAGGAAGGAAGGATTAAAGTTTGACCTGGAGGAAAGTGTTCCTGAAATTAAATTGCTGGTTTACTTCTGGGCCTGGAACACAAGCACATCTATGTGCATTTATTGCACACACGTGCTCACACACACCACACAGCATGCATGGGTCTCTTTGAGATGGTTTAGAGAAAGGCTTTCAGCCATGGATCTCTCTGGCAGTCTGTTGAAGCCTATAGACCCCTCTTGGAATAATGTTTTTAAAATATGTAGAATATAATCAAACACATAAGATTAAAAATGAAACCAATGACATTAAAACACAGTTATCAAAATATGACAACAAAATATGATACAAATGTCTTTAGAAATGCATTAGATAACAAGATAATGCAATGCTTCTAAAAACTACGATTATTTCGAAGTAGTAATTATGAGTGATATTTTGTGACATCAGCAACAACTAGAATATGATATGAAACTATCTGTGAATTCCACCAGTGACAAAGTCACAAGTACCACAAAACATGATGTGATTTGTTGACTATATTCAAACTAAAAGGACATGCAATACTTCAGTTAGAGGTTTGTAAAAATAAAGATTTTTTTTTCCCATCCAAGTTCTTGGGCCCCCTGAATTCTATCCTAAGATGCCTAGAGAGTCTTTGACTTTTGAATAAAAGTCTGGGTTTAGAGATAGTATATAAAAAAAGAGAAAGATGTAATATCTTCCTGGGTTCCCATCCTGCCCTATCAATTTCGACCCAAAAGACCCAGTTACTCAGAGTTTGACTCGAGGAGGCAAGCTGTTACCTGCTTTGTTGTTCTGGCCCATTGTGCCAGGGAACCAGACCGGGCTTTGAATATGCATGATCTGGGTTAGCACTTGTCACTTCTCCCAGAGCATCGCAGAAGGCCTGGTGGCACAGATGGGGCCTGCTCTGTGCCCTCCAACTCAGCAGGCCCGGGAGCCATCCCAGCAGGAGCAAAGCCACCAATCCCTGCCCCCACCGCATCTCCAGCCCCTGCCTGTGTCTATGTCCCCCACCCACGCTTGAGACCTTGGTGTGGATGTCCATCTGATGGCCATCGCAGCCCTGCAGGGAAGACAGAGGTGCAGGGAGGAAGCCACTACTTACTATGCACCTCGTATGTGCTGGGCATCAGGACAAGCACTTTGCCTACACTGTCACCACACCCTGTGACATGGGTGACACTACGCATGTTACACCTGAGAGCTCACGGGCCATGGTTAAGTATGTTGCGTAAGGTAGATTCCAGGTTGGTGGAGTCCAGATTCCCCAACACAATGCCCAGACCCCTAAATTGAGAGCACACAAACTCTTTGAAACAGCTGATTCCATCTTTGGGTAACTCTGACTCTCCAGAAGTTCTTCTTTATTCTGAGCTTTGGCCTAGGAGAGGGATGGTTGGTACTAATTATCAGCTTTACTTGATGACAGAGTGCTCATTTATCCGTAGTTCACTCAATAATGTCATCAAGTGTCTATTAAGTGCAGGCATTGGAGATGCAGAAGAGAGAAAAACAAAGCCCTTTTCCTCTTGAAATTTACACTAGTGGGGGCAGACATGGAACAGAAAATAAACTAGTAAAAATGTGGTGTATCAGGTTGCAGATAGAGCTCTGCAGAGTGACACTGATAAGGAAGACACCGGTGCTGGGGACGATCTCGCAGTCACGATGGGCTTCTCTGGGGTAAGTGACATCCAAGCAGAGATCCACAGGAGTGAAGAGGAGCCTCCTACATGGAGGGAAACCAGAATGAAGGCAGGGACACTTGTCACTTGGCAGTAAGGAGGCAAGCAAGGCAAGAGCAGAGAGAGCAAGGAGGAAACTGGTGTCCAGCCAGTGTGCTACTGACAACCCTTCACACTGACTGGTAGGCAGCCACTCTTTTGAGCACTCAAGTGCACCATCACCACTCCCTGGCAACACCGGCTCTTCCCTTCCTACTTAGAACTCCTCACGTCCAGCAACTACAGGGTGTGAGATCATGGAATATATATTGGGTCTTCCATTTCGCTTCCTGGCATACAACTCCTAGAATCTCCGAAGTCATGTCTTTTTGTATGGTCATGAGTTGACTGGTGGCTGGAAGCCCCTGGGCAGCTCCAGGATGGGGGCTGCTCACCTGGACCAAGGCAGGATTGGAGGTTCAGCCCCACCCCCAGTCTGGGAGGGGAGAGAAGCTAAAGGTTGAGCTGCTCACCAGTGTTGAATCAGTCATGCCTGTGTAACGAAGCCTCCACGAAAGGCCCAAGAAGACTGGGTTCAGAGAGCCGAACGCATGGGGTTCCTGGAGGGTGGTGTGCCTGGGAAGGGCACCGCAGCTCTGCACCCCTCCCCCATACCTCACCGTCTGCACCTCTTCATCTGTATCCTTTGTAATATCCTTGTAATAAACCGGTCAACGTAAGTAAGTGTTTCCCTAAGTTGCGTGAGCCACTCTAGCAAATTACTCAAACCCAAAGAGAGGGTGGAGGGAACCCCATCTTGCATCTGGTCAGTCTAAAGTTCCGGGGGTTTGGACTGGAGACTGGTGTCTGGGGTGGGGGCAGCCTTATGGGATTGAGACCTCAGCCTGTGGGATCTGAGGCTGTTGCCAGGTAGATAGTGGAAATTGAATTAAACTAGGGGACACCCAGCCGGCATCGCTGCAGAACTGATTGCTTGCCCGTCGTGTGGGGAAAAGCTTCCACACGTTTGCTCACAGAGGCCTGCTGTGTTGGCTGTTGTGTGGGAGCAGAGGAAACGCAGTCTGTGTTTGTCCCTGGCACTGCTGGGGACCTTTAGGACCTTCCTCCAGCCCTATAGTGGGCACTGGTCTCGAATCGGTCCATGCCTGGCCATGTCATTCTGTGTGGTTTAACATTTCAAATATCACTCTGCATAGCAGACAAAATCAGAGAGGGAGCTGGGATCCAGGGCAGGGGGTGAGGATGTTGCTCTCCCTCTGAACAAGCAGGGAAGCCCCTCGGTAGCTCTGAACAGAGGCGCGTCACGGGGAATTCCATGTTGCGATGGGCACTCTGGCTGCAGGTGGAGAATGCGGGCAATGATCTTTAAGGAAGCAAGGACCAAAGCAGGGGTCGGGGGACTGGGCATCTGACATCCTGCAGGGATGGCAGGGGCAGGCACAGAAGGGTACGGAGTGATCAGATTCTGGACCTATTTTGAAAGTAGAGCTGACAGTATTTGCTGGAGACACAAATGCAGAGAATAAAGAAAGAAGAGATAAGGATGATGCCAAAGTTTTGATCTGAGCGACTGGATGGATGGAGTGTCCTCCCACAGAGACGGGGAAGATTGTGGCTGGCCTTTGTCTGGCTGGCAACTGGATGACAACGCCTGGCCTTTGGACTGAGTGCCGCTCTGGAGGGTTGAGACAATGAAAGGCTTTAGAGCTCAGCAATTGGAAATCAGAGCTGCTACTTACCGGGATGGGAATCCTGCAGGAGGAATCTGGTTTGGGACATGTTACATTTGAGACGAAATTAGATATTCACAGACTGTCCAGTAGGCAGGTAGATGCACACGTCTAGAGATTGTGTTTAAAACCTTGAAACTGGATGAGAAATAAAGGAGTGAGAGTAGGCAGAGAGGAGATTCAAGGAATAAGCCCCGGAGCAGTGTAGGGACAAGTAGGAAAGGAGATGGCGCAGGAGCAGTCGGTGAGGACGGAAAGACTCAGGAGAGGGGCTGCCGTGGCAGCCAGAGGAAGAAAGTGAATCAAGGAGGGAGAAAGTGCAACCGTCTGTTCCCGAGGCTGCTGGCTACAACCAAGATGGAGACTGAGAACCAACCAACCGCTGGATGGAGCAACACAGTGCTCTTTGGTAACCGTGATAACGGCTGTTTAGGACAAGGAGCGGGGACAGGGCCTGATGGGTGAGAGTTCAAGAGAACATTGGGGAAGATTCTTCTCAGCGCAGACAACTAAGACCTAAAACTGTTTAAGGGAATTTTACTCTGAAGGGGAGCAGATGAACGGGGCAATATTTGGAGGGAGATATATTTTTTCTGTTTCTATTTTAATATGGGAGATGTTAGAGTTCATCTGTGTGCCAGTGGGGATGACCCAAGAGACAAAGGGAAGCGGTGCTGCAGGAGGAGGGGCCTGCGCCGGGCTGGGAAGACAGGGTGGGGTCCGGGGAGGGTGCGGCCCGGCAGGCTGCAGGGCCGGGCGAAGGGAGGTGGAGGCCATGCTCTCGTGGCTCCTGCTTTCTAGTGAAAGGGAGACTCAGGGTGATGGAGCAGGTGCTGAAGGTTTGAGGGAATAAGAGAGACAGTGAAATATTACCCAGGACAGTGGGAGCATGAACAGACCAGGGGACACTCGGGGCAATCAGCACAGCCACCCTCCACAGGACAGAGCCCAGGTCACCCCCACGTCTGGGGAGCAGAAGTTCTAATTCTCTTCCTTTGAAGACGCCAGTCAGTTCTCAAACAGAGGAACGGAGGAGAAAGCAGAGAGCTGCCTACACAATGTCGAAAGCTCCTGAATTTGCCGCTGGGATATCCGCCTTCTCCCGCCCTTGGACATTGGCACTCCCAGTTCTTGGGCCTTTGGACTCAGATGGGGACTTACATCATTGTAAAGCCTTCAGGTTTGGACCGAATGACACCACCAGCTTTCCTGGGCCTCCAGCTTACTGACAGAAGACTGTGGGGCTTCTCAGCCTCCAAGGTTCTGTGGGCCAATAAATCTCTTTCAATATATCCAAATGTCCTGTTGGTTCTGTTTCTCTGGAGAACCTGCCTCATGCAGAAGGGCTCACAAAAGCAGGTGGCCCAGACTTTACTCAAGGCAGGGAGCTGGGCCTTCCTATCCCTCCTCCTCATCAACCCCAGCATCCCTAGAACTCTTCCCACAGGACACTTCCAACCTAATTTCTTGGCTCCCTGAACTGCTGCCAATGGGAGGAACACGAGGGCTACAGTGAGGAACACAGGAAAGGAAGAGGGTACGGAGGCAGGAAGGGCAGGGCAGTGGTGGAGCAGGGGAAAGGCCAGAGGGGGGCTGGGCTGCGGACCCCAGCCTTTGCACGGTGGGCCAGAGGCTGTTGCAGGGAACATGAGAGTGTGGGCTTTGGAATCAGGTGCAGGCAGCAAGAAAGACAGCCTCACCACTTAGAGCCCTCGTCAAGACACTGGACAGCCTCAATTTCTTCATCTGTAGAGTGAAAACCATAAAACCCACTGCATGGCATTGTCATTAGGAATAAATGAAACCATGTACAATTGACCCTTGAACAACATTGGCTTGAGCTATATGTGACTTTTCTTCCACCTCCACCACCCCTGAGACAGCAAGACCCACTCCTCCTCTTCCTCTTCCTCCTCAGCCTACTCAGCGTGAAGATGGGGACAAAGCCCTTTATGAAGATGCACTCCACTCAGTGAACAGTACATATGTTTTCTCTTCCTTGTGATTTTCTTAATAACATTTTCTTTTCTCTTGCTTTATGGTAAGACTACAGCATATAATGCACATAACATATAAAATACGTGCTCATCAACTGCTTGCGTTATCAGTGAGGCTTCTGGCCAACCACAGGCTATTAGCAGTTAAGTTTTTGGGGAGTCAAAAGTGATACATGAGTTTTCAGCTGTGCAGTGGAGTCAGTCCCTCTACCCCATGTTGCTCAAGGGTCAACTATATATAAAAGTCCTTGATGTTGTGAGCTCACAATACAGGAGACCATCACCTCCCTGAGGCCTCACGAACTGAGCCTGGAGTGTCTCTGTGACTCCCAGGGTGGCGTCCAGGCCTGGGGTGACCTGCCTCCTCCTGGGTTAGCAGCCTTACCGCCCCCGCCATCTGTCTCACTTATCCTCAGCTTGAAGAGCAACCTTTCCCTCCCTTATGTAAAGGCCCAAGAAGACATGTAGAGAGAAGGGGGCAGAGACTACAAACTGCCTCTGCAAGTCTGTTTTCCTCTTTCCCCCGCCAATAGAACCCTGGCCTTGTTGGGAGATGGGGCAATATGCCCAGCAGAGAAAACTACTCTTCCCGCTCTCCTTTTCAGAGAGAAGTAGCCATGTCACTAAGTCCTGGACAATAATGTGGAATCAGAAGTTACAGGGCAGGGCTTCCAGAAAGCTCCCAGGAGAAGGAGGCTTACTTAGCTGGCTGTCTCCTGAGCTACCTTCCCCTGGAATAAAGGGCAGGCTGGAGCAGAGGCCACCTGACAACCCTGATGTGGCCTTGAGGAGAGGACCCCGCACTGGCTCGACCTCCTGACCCCTGCCAGCGGAGCCCTGCGTTTGTGCCTGCTGCCCTCCAGCCATGCCCCCACAGGGAGCAGTACCCCCATCTACACCTCTTCGCATATGCAGGACCCCAGAGTTTCCTGATTGCGTGGCCCAAGCCCATGTCTAGGTCTGCATGTTCCTCTTTCCCGGTCCGTCCTCCCAGGGATGGGCATGTCTCCGGTGTGTGCACACCCAAGGCCCAGGATGTACCCGGGAAGATGGTGCAGGAAGGCCTCTCTGAGGAAGTAATATTTGAGCCCCAATAAAGCGAAAGAATAAGCAAAGCTCCTCACGCAGAGCCCTTCGGTGGAGAGGCCGGCTGTCTGAGGAGGCTGCGGGCCCGCCCCTCGGGGCCTCACTGCGGCAGTCAGCTCAGAACCGTCCTCCTGACCCGCCCAGGCCAGCCCACACCCAGACCCGCTTCCCAGTGGCTGTGGAATTCCACCTCCTAAGAGCCATTTCAAATCGGCTCAGTTCTGAATTTAAGTTCTAAATAACTAGTCCTTCGCCCCTTCTCAAATATTCTCACCCCGTTCTCACTCTGACCGAGGCCCTAAGGATACTGGCCTCGAGGCTGGGGCAGGCGGGTGTCAGAAGGCTGGTGCGTGTTGTCCGTCCCGTTGCCATCCTCTCTTACGCTGAATGCGGTTTCCTTTCTGCTCAGACTCATCTGCTCCAGGCCCTGGGCTCGTTTGCCCCTTTGGTCTCTGGCATACCAGTCTGGGATGAGCTCGATGTGGTTCCTGGCCTGGAGGCAGGAGGACGAATGAGATGACCTCTAGGGGAATCCACATGCCACTGGAATTGTCCGTGTGTCTCTGAGCCATGTCACCACCAACCAGGCCAGAGTTTGGCACATTTCAGCATCTCTGGGTTTTTTTCTCGGCAGGAGGGAGAGAAGGGTTGAAAATGAATTAAGTGCAGGCAGGGGAAGCACTGTGAGCACTGTCCTCCCGCCCCTGGGGAAGATTTATTGCAAGGAGGAGATAGCAGGTGTTCATTAAAGTGGGCTCCTTGGCACCGACAACCATTATGTAGTGCTGGGAAAACATAAGTTGCCTTCAGTGCAGATGCATCTTAGCCACTTAGTTGCTTTTGGAAAAGACCCCGATTGGCTCAGAGTCAATTTGCCAGAACATGATAAAGGCAGAGGATCTCCGGGGCTTGGAGGATGTGATCATGGAAGTCTGGCTGTGATTAGTACATTTCTAGGGAGCAGATTAGAAACGATGACTGCCTCTTGCTTTGGGAAGGGACTAGGATTTGGGGAGGGCGGGGACGGAGCACGAGGAACTGTAGACACACAGTTCTTTGTCTTTGCTATGGTCTTGTCAGGAAATCTGGAAGGTTAAAAATTTTTTGATAAGATTTCCACAGAGAAGCCAATTTGACAGATGCCAAAGGTTTTCCCATCTTGGATCTCATTTATGTTCTGGAATCAGAGCAAAGGTAGGCAGCTACCCTGCTTGTTTCCTTTGGAATGAACTCAGGCACATTCCTCACGGGTTTGTTTATGTTGGCTGCCTGCAGGGACCTAAGAGCCCTGAGCCAAGAGGGGGCAACTGTCCAATGACTCGAAGCTACTGAAGGGGAGTTTCGGGGTGGGGCGGGGTGGAGTGGGGTGGGTGGAGGGCAAGTGGCAATTGATGGGACTTCCAGGATTAAGCATCCAGGAATCGGTGGCTTTTGATGCAGAGCTATTTTAACATCTTGCACTGAGTACAGCCTGGACACCTACCGATTACTGAATCCCCTGCGATGACAAGCATCACTCCTTTATCTACTTGTAGGATTGCAGGGAGGAGTGGGAGTGGGGCTGGGATGCACCAGGAATCCTCTTGGAGAACTTGGGGCAATGGCTATTTACAATCCAGCACAAAACTGTTTCAGTATTTTAGTCCCTGGTAGGACTCTGCTGGTGTGTGCCAATCAGATGTCAGCTCTGATTCTCTGTGGTGCGGTGATGAAGAGTCAGCATCAGGGCGTGCGAGGAGGCAGAGGATGGCCAGTCACCACTGCTTTCTGATGAGACCCTCATCACTGACCACCTCCGAATTACCCCAGCAGGCGCGCCAGCCCCAAGATTCTTCTTCCCTGCCTCCCTCCGGTCCCGCCCTCCTTTCTTGAAGCTGCCAACCTTATTGAGCGCCAACTGTGTGACTACTCAAGCTCCGTGTCAGGCTTTGGCTCCTAACGGTAACGAACACACGGCCACTCCTTCAGGGAAGTCAAGCAGACGAGCGAGCTGTGTGCACCTTTGCACAGGTGAGGGCTCCGATCTGAAGCCAGCCGGTGCCCGGCGCTGCTGCAGGGGTTTGGGGGGAGAATGTTGAAGAGCTGGGAGTGGGGGAGAGGACTGCGGCCGAGTCTGTGAAATGCAGCATAAAGGGAAGAGCCAGCTGGACAAGAAGGGAGTAGCTTGAGTGGGAACCAAAGGCCAGTGTCAAACCAGGGGCTACAACCTGGCAGCAAACCAGCAATGAGCATTCCAGATGCGGCTGAGGCCCAGAGAAGGCACAGGGAAGGAACACGGCAGCAGATGGGTCTGGCCACAGCAGAGAGTTTATATAATTAAATAATGGGAAATAGGGCGGGGGAGGAAACTGAAGGCAGGCTGGCATTGAGGAAACAGCATGCCCCGTGAGATGGACCCAGGCTTCACTTCTGGCCTCAAATGTATTAGCCACCTGCGCTTGGGTGAGTTAGAGAATGTCTTAGAGCATGAGTTTTCATCCATAATATGGGGTTAATATTCAACTCATAGGTTGTTGCAAAGATTAGAAATAATGACTGTGATGTGCCCGGTACACAGTCAGTCCTAGTGAATGGTTGTTACATACATACATGTCCCTCCACTCCCTCCCACTCCACACCTCTCCCAATACCGTTACCACAGTTTGCATAGAGTTTCCCTTGCAGAATGAAGGAAGTGATGAAGAAGGAGCTCAGGGAACGAGCTGGTGAAGTTCCAAGCCTGGGCCAAGTGGGCATGACCACGGCGGATCTGGAGTCTCCTCTGCAGTTTAAGGAGCGCCAGAGAAGGGCACGCCCACGACAGGGGCCGAGGCTGCTGTAAGATTCCAGAAGGAGCCCTGGGCGTGAAACTAAGGGAAGGGCACAGATCTCGGCGGAGTGGGCACAGTGCAGGTGAGGAGGGGTCAGGTTAGGGCTGGGCACTTCATGAAAGCATGGGCAGTGGGGGGCAGGGAAGCCAGCGGCAGCCACAGCCAGGCTGGAGGGGCACTGCTCCTGCTCACACAACAGGGACTATGTCCTCGAGGGGTCCAGCTAGATACCCAGCGAGCAGCGCAGCCTCTGTTGTTTTAGTGAATTCAGTGTATTGATAATCCTGTTGGCAACGACCTGACGTACTCTGTGTATAGTCTCTGGTCTCTCTCTCTTGCAGTTCATCTTGTTCACTATAGTAGCAACTTCAAATCCCTTTTCAAAGTGGGTGATATATAAAGAAACAGTATCTTCTGTTTTTAAAAGTCTCTTTACCAGTGAGATATGCTTTTATCTGATCCCTTGCTTCCCAAACCACATTCTACCTCCTTCATCTCCCACCAGTAAGGGGCAGAGAAATGCCTACAGAACACTTTCCAAATATAAATTATCTGAATTGGTGTTGTCAGTGTGCATCTGATTCTTCATGTCTGCCTTACTGGGAACAGAGCCGAGATAGTGGGCCCTCAGTGAGAGATGGAAGCCACTTTGTCAGAAACCCAAGTCGCTTTTTCTCTGTTGCCCATTCTCTGAAGATCCTGTGGCATTTTCTGCCTAAGTAATGCTGGAATGTAATGACATCAGTGCACCACCTCTAACAACTGGCAGTATGTCTAGAATCGCTCTCGGATTCTAGATATGTCAGGACACTAAGGAGAAATCAGCCAAAGATCAGTAGAAGCGCCCATTTTCTTTAGAGAGGGTTTCAGTCTTGATGATGAAGCATTTCAATCCAGAAGTCTACCCTCTCCCACAATGTGCTCTCTTCCCTTTGGTCAACATTTGTAAGGAGCCACTCAAGGAAACCACAAAAACCATGAAAGATTAGTTTAGATTAATGCATTTTCTGAAAATCATGGTCTAGTGACTGAAACTTATACTTGGGCATCACTTGATATGTTTTTAATGGAGTCAGTGCACTGTTTTTAAAAAACCACTACATACTTATTCGACGTCAGAGCAAGACATTTGTTTTAAAACCCAAGGCATGTTAACTAAAGTGGGGAAGAAAAGGCAATAATTATTTCGTGGGTCCTGGGCAGTAGGCACTGCATTTGAGGTCTTCCTCAATAGTTTACTCATCTGGAAACCCAGTCCCAAAGTGGAGTTTAGCAAACACAATGATGTCAAGAGTACTAACCAGGCAGTGTCATGGCCTCTGCAGACCTCATTCCAGCTCACAAACACTCCATTTCCTGGCACACATGCCACCCTGTTGGAATGGACCCACCTGGACGTTAGGTTTATTCTTGGTCACAGTAAACCAATGGATCTTATACTAGACATAAACTTCTTTTAGTTAGCGATGATCACGGCCATCTTCTCAGATATGTATGTGTTAATTATAATGCCACTCCCTGATATTGGTCTACAGCACTGTGGCTTGCCAAAAACTGAGAAGGGGGCAGGGAAGGGATTTCCGTGGTCCAGATGAGAAAAGCAGCCAGAGAAATTATGGGGTTTGGCTCAAAGGGAAAGCACGGACTAGAACCCAAGTCCAGCTCCACAGTGGAGTACATTTTCCACCAGAGAATACTTCCTCATCACCAGATGAAAGGCTGTCCCCACACTTATCTACACAGACACAGCCTTAGAAATGCACCTTTCCCTTTTCCCCAACAAGTGGTCAGGAGCACAGATATGGAGAAAGGCAGGGTGAGATTTGACTTCCAGCTCTGCCACTTACTCTCTTTGATCTTGAGCAGAAGCAGAGCTGCTCTGAGCCTCCGTTTCCTCACCTGTGTTGGAATCCTCTGCCCTCACCCCACACACCGTCTCTGCCCAGTCAGATGGGAGGCGGTAGGTTCGGCGAGGGCTAACACAGGAGGTTTTCTTTTATGTACATGTGGGGAAAATACACTGCCTTGAACATAGGGAGAGTGGGGGCGTCTACAGTTTGAGAGAGGCAACCACTTAGAATCATCTTGGTTTGGAGAGCTGCTTGCTGGGAAGGAACTAGACTAATTCTTCAGGGCACTCTGAGACCCAGCTGATCAGCCTCAGAGGGGATGTCCCAGCATAGAAGGAGAGTCTAGACTGGAAAACCCTGCTCTATACAAAGATTTGGGGGTTCCTAGGGAAGACCTGGATTTGCTACCATATGTAATGAAGCCAAGAGCCCTCCAGGACCCAGCCCTTCTGGCACAGTGGAGTGATAATCTTGGAGCCTTGTGGGTCATGACTTCGTTGTGAAGAGAAATCTGCCCAGCAGGGGCATTGATGGGGAGAGAGAAAAGGGCTCTAATAGTGCCCCATGGAGCCTTCGCCAAAGGGGACTGAATACTGTCCTGGTGTTTCTTGAGAAGGGGTCTCTAACAGCCTCCTTTGAGTGAAATAAGCCCTGGGGAACCTGGACAAATCTAAGGCAGGAGGCCTCAACAAGGAAACATAGATGACCTCGTGGTCTACCTTCGTTAAAAACTACGTGGGCGTGCAAGTGATTACCAGGGAAAGAGGGACGTGCAATCCAAGTTGATGGTGTGGCTCACACTGGGTAAGTGTAAAATGAAGAATAAAAACTCTTCACAGGAGGTCGTGAAGACTGAACAAGGTGATAAACATAGTTCTGTGCACAGAAAGTGGCCCTAGTAAGCACTCCACAGTGGTGATGTCATTGCTGTCATTACCCCTGTCACTAGCATTTCCCCAGGGGTCTCTGGGGGAGCTCCCAGGCTGGAGTCAGGTGGAAGCCCTTGCAACTGTGTTACTTGGACAGGTTACTTAACCACTCCCGCCCTAAGTTCAGTGACTATTAACACAGGGTTACTAATGGCAGGTAAATTGCAGAGAAGCTCAGTAGAGTTTCAGCTTCAAGGCCCCTTTCAGGTGTGCCCAGTGCTATAAGGATGTGTGGATAGTGAGGGAGAACCAATTTTCAAAATAGATGGAAAACTCTTTCCAATCTTAGAGCTTATATAGGAGAAAAACTTGATAGAGGTTTTCCCAAATTTGACAATAACCTTAAGATTCATATGAAATTACCAATAATAATGAGTTGAGGAGCCAAAAGAAACTTTACTAAGTTTATATTTTCTGTCCAAAATACAAAGCAAATGTTGCTCAAACTTGCTAAAAGAAAGACTGAATCACCCTCTCTTCTCCTTATTGAAAACATTGGTATGGAAAGGAATCAAAGTGCATGCAGCCAAAGATGTGGAGGGGAAAATACTAAAATATTATAAAAGGTGTGTGTCATTCAGTAAAAAATGAAGTTATCAGTGTTTTGTGATGTTTGTGATATTAATCTAAAATTTGTATTTTGTTATGATTTCTGTTTTCACAATAAATAAATATTCACCTTTATTTGATAATCGTGGCTGCTTTTTCTTATAGAGGGTTCCTAAAATTGCAGGAACTTCTGTTCCCACAAAACCAGGATCTGCAGGTAGAAATGCTACCTACTTTTGATATAACATACATGGAAAAGTGCTTACATATGCTGCCCGTGTACAAAGAGCAGTGCTTCAGAGGGAAGTGGAGAAGACAGATAAAATTTGGAAGGAGACCAGGGGTGCAGAGAAGACAGATAAAATCAAGGCGAAGAAAAAAGAACCAAAAGAGACAGGTGGATATAGCGAGGCCTGGAGTAGGCAGTTAAGAAAACCAAGTTTGCAGCTGATAGGGCAGGGATGAGAGAAGTTTCCCAGCTACTAGGAAAGGGATGGGGAGGCCTTTGTCAGGAGCCTCATCTGTTTCCGGACGAGCAGCCTCACTCAGACCAAGCAGATGTGGTTCTTGATAGAATCTGACACATACTCTCTGAAGAATTAGATGCAGGCCAACCAGAGCCCATCATGCCGGGAGAAAACGAGGAGCAGGTTAGGACGTGGGGTCCATGTCAAGAGAATGCCTGTTTCCCTTTAGGGCCCGCGGCTCCACTCCCCTAATTGAGGAAGACACCTTGGCTCGGATACCTCGGTCCTCCGCTCCTCTCTCTGTTAGGCCGACAGGAAGCAGGGAAGGGTGGGCAATAAAACACGAGGAGTCCTGAACTCCTATGCAGAGCTGTCTTTCCAAGTTCCCATCTGGCGCTTGCCCTGTCGCGGGAGGCATGGGGAGGGCAGACGGTAAGGATGCCCCACCCCAGGCGGGTGCGGTTCCTGAGGAGAATGTCTCCGAGCTGGTTCTGACGGGATCCGTCCTTGGGGTCGCTGCCATGTGCTGCTGTGGAAGAGAACAGGGAGCAGTGGGACAGGGGCAGGAGACCAGCCAGATGTGCAGAGAGGGCTGCCTTCTGCGGAAACATCTGTGTTTTCCAGACCCAGCGGCTGAACCTGAGGGTGGGTCCCGCTCCCTAGCGCCCCCTGCTGCAGCGGAGCAGATCCGATGCTGCCATGGGTCGGAGCCCGAGTGGAAACCGTGGGCAGCGCTTACCTCGGCCCATTTGGGTCAGAGTATCTGGGACACAGATTCCCAGGTCTGGGCTGCAGAATATGAGTAGAATGGTGATGTGGAAGGTGAGCCTGAGTCATGGGCAATGATCCGTACTCTTCACTTTCTCCAGGCTGTGGGGAACCCATAGAATTAATTGTACCCGTCACAACAGGAGAGGATGTTAGAGCTTACCCAGTCCAGCCTCTTGATCTACTAGCCAAGGAATATGCCTTGGAAAACACACACTGCAGGGAAAGGTCAGAGCATCGTGGACACAGGATGTGCAGGAGAGCAGGGCTGCGGGTTAGGGGGACTCATCACCTCTCTTCTAGGCAACCCGTGAAAGCTTCATATGACTGAGGGCTTAGCTGCGCTTGACAAATTCATTGGAGGTTGTGGAGGGATTGATTCAAGGTGCGGGCGATGAGGAAAAGAGTAGCGTGGTATTCTGGGAAGAGCACACTCCTGAGGTCCAGGGGAATGGGATGAGGACGAAAATGTTGAGAGAGAAGATGGCGAGCTGCAGATTAAAAACTGGAGAACTGATCTAAAATTTCAGTGTTTTTCTGAAGTAACCAAAACAGTTGGACGGGACGTGCTGGAATCCAGCCCTGTACAGGAAGAACACTTTTCAGAGATGAAAAAGAAGTGACTCTGCAGACTGAATGTGACCATCACATTTTAGGCACAACAAATGAAAGAAACTCACATCAAGACACATCCCAGTGAAATTTTTGAATTTATTTTGAAGAATAAATTTCAAAATTGTACAAGCACCAACAGCAAGAGAAAAACAAAACCTTACAAACGAATATCGATCAGGCTTATTCCAGAGGCTCCTCCTCTGAAACCCTGGAAGAGCGTGGATGCATCGCTGAATCGCTGTAGCCACAGTGTTTTGAAAGGAAGGATGGTGACCTGAGAATGGTAAGTCCAGCCAAGTGATCGTTCTGACATACAGGCAGTTTCGGAAATGCATATGCTTTGGGAATATACCAGCCAAATACCCTGTGTCTTAGGTCAAGTTCCCTGGAAAGCAGGTTCAGAGCCACGGCCTGCACACCGTTGTATGTATGACCCCTCGGAAGGCCGACTGGTACATTCCCTTTCTATTTTCCTTAATGATGGCAAATTTATTTACAAGGTTAGAATATTGTGCTGGAGGATCAGGAAAACAAATGACTTCTATTTCTCTTACGGAAAAGCAAAATTAGGTATAGAGAAATCATGGCCATCTTATTGGGCAGGAATTCTGTGACGATTTGACAATTTTCTGAGTCTTTTAAGCCTTCTTGAGAATAGCGTAATTCCACTGTACACGGATTTATAGGAGATTGTGCCAATCTGGAAGATCTGCAAAAGGGACACGTGAGGGAAAGTCTCACCTCTTATCTCATACTCTTCTTTTTGACCATACCCTCAAGATTATTTAGTTAATTCAACCATCAAGTCGATTCCATTTATTTTTGTTCTTCGGAAGGGGAGGTGGATGGACCACTCCGTGGCAGGTGCTGTGTGCTCCTAAGCTTCATGATAACTCCTGTCTCGGGCCTGTGGATGTTTTCCTATCAGCTGAGAGTAAAAGGGAGTGTGTGTGGAGGGGTCGTGACTGTACGTGGAAATCCGTGAATAGAAAAAAAACGATTCTAAATTATGTCTAAGAGGTAACATTTCAGGTCATTTAAACATTTTTATTGACATTTTACCTTTTTGCATTTTCTAAATCTTCTTCCATGAGCACATATCACGTTTATAATTACACAAAATAAATGCTCTTACAAATCAATGTATGTGATTGTATATATACCATAGGAACACAAATAAACTCAAAATAAACCAACATATTAAATACTGTTATTTCTATGCTAGAAATAGGCTTGTATACTAGAATAATACCCGGCGGGAGGGCAGTCTATGGGACCATCTCCAGGCAGACAGTGTCAGAATTGAATTCAAATGGAGGACACCCAGCTGGTGTCTGCTGCAGAATTGACTGGCTGTTGGTGCAGAGAATACCCACACACTTCTTGGTGACCAGAGGTCACAAAGCCTTGTGAGCTGATTGTTGTGGTGTGAAAGCAGAGGAAACACAGTATGTGTTTTCTACTCATGGTCAGATTAGACCTTCCTTCCTCATGTCATCTAGACCACACCAGGTGGCTCAGTCTGACCTGGCCCCGAAGGTGCACGCTTTGGCCACCACGAGCTTGCACACCCGATCAGTTGGCAGGGTGGGCTGGGGTAGGGCAAGATTAGAACAGAGAAAAAGGCCCATGTACATAATGGAAATGAAATGGATCCTCCGCCCCCACTACCGATCACACTTACTTTGCTCTTTTTCTTTTTCCAGTAGGACTGATCCCCTTCTAGCACCGTGTAGTTTATTCCCACTGTGTGTCTGCCTCTCGGACCACCCACAGAGCACAAGCATATCGCAAGTGCCTAGCAGAGAGCCTGGCACATCAGAGGGGCTCGGTATACACTTCTGAATGAATGAATCTGTATTTATTGGGACAAAAGGATTGATAAGATACATGAAGTGAAAAAAATTACAAGACAGCATATATAGCATACTTGTAATTAAAAACACAAATGTGTGTGAGGGAACGAGAGTCCAGAAGATACAGTAATTGTCAATGTTGATTATAGATTTTGGGGTTGTGGGTTACTTTATTTTTCTCATTGTTATTTGGAGTGTCTGAATCTTTCTTGGTGTATAAGTTTAACTTTTATGATCATATAAAAATGTTTCTTTTAATTTAAAAGAGACAAAGAAGGGGCCAGGCATGCCTGTAATCCCGGAATTCTGGGAGGCTGAGGCAGGAAGATCGCTTGAGCCCAGGGATTGGAGGCTGCCGTGAGCTATGATGGCGCCACTGCACTCCAGCTTGGGCAACAGAGCAAGACTCTGTCTCTAAGAACCAACCAAACAAACAAAAAGACAAAGAAAAAGAGGTGGGTTCCTGAATCAGCCATAAGCAGCTGATGGGCTTGGGCTTGGACGTGGCTCAGTTGGTGCCAGGGTGGTCTATCTAGTGGAGGAGGCAGCCCCTGACTCTGGACCATCACTGCTTCCTGGAAACATCAACACCACCCACACTGGTAGAGTTCCTGGGGATACCCTCCTTTCTATGGGCCTGGAATCTCCATGTCATGATGCTCTTTGGTGAAGTCTTCCTCCCACTGGTCACCTCACTCTCCCCAAATTAGGTGAAGCCTGTTGTAAGATGATGCAGCGTTTTTATGCTGCTGTAGTTTGAATCTAGGCTTAAATGGTAAGTTCACATATTAAGATGTGTTATAACTAAAATTGACTGTAGGATCATGTGTACATGAGCAGCCTGTAACATGATTGATTGCCTGCTGCTCTCACTGAGATCTGTGTCTGTGCCCTGTTATCCCCATATAAGGGGCTGCTTTCCAGAGCAAGGGTTGGCAGTCAGTGCCACACTGCATGTGCCCAGGAAGAAACCCGAAACTATGGTGGACAGCAGCGGTGACCAGACCAGCACATACAGGCCCTCACATTACCAGGTGTGCTGAAATGTCAGAACAAGGACTCTCACTGCCCCTCTGGAGTGTGACTCCCCCCACCCTACCCACTTACAGCTTCCATTCAGGCATTAAGTTGGACTCTAGTCACACTGACCTGCAAAGAACTGGTGACAGGTCTGCATGAAGTGACCATGCAACTGGTTTCTGGGCAGCAGGTGGGGTGGAGGTGTGTGAACAGCAATGATGAGTGATGCATGGCCTTTGCTTCCAACTATACATGAAAATCTTCTCACCATAAGCTCTGGGAAGGTGCTACCAATTGATTATTATTATTGCAAGATGTGACCTCTTGACCATCTTGGGCTTGTCATTAATCTGTATATAAAATGGTAACACTTCACCTCCTGTGCCCTCACACTTGTCCTACTTTATATTTCTCCATCACACTTATCTATCTAAAATACTACACATTCATTAGCTCACTGTCTGTCCTCAGAATGCAAACTCCACAAGGCAGGGACTTTGTCTATTTTGTCCTCTGCTCGATCTCCAGTCTGAGAACAATGGCTGGTGCATAGTAGGAGCTCAATAGATATTTGAAAGAGAAGGCAGGAAAGTGAAAAACAGAAAAAGAAGGAAGGAAAGGAGGAAGGAGGGAAGAGAGAAGGACAAAGCACCAAAGACAAGAGATGCATGTTTACAAAGAATGTTTCCATTTATTTTATTATTTAAATCCAAACTTGCATAAAATAATGGTTAATTGCATTTAGCTCCAAGCGTCTTTGTGATGTGAACTGGAGACGAGCCCGGGTCTGGACCTTTGCTCCTCACCATCGGGTCCAGTGGCCGCAGCAATCAGCCGTGCAACGCGGTTTACATTTGCGGAGGCTGTGGCGACCCTGCTGCGGGTGACTCGGGCTACCCTGGTGTCAGCAGGAGGGCGGCGACCCAGACTGCACTTCCCTCACAGCCTGAGGCCGTCTTGAAGGTGGAGCCCGGGAGGGAACGGAGGAAGGTCCTGGTGCCTGGGGACCTGGGGCGGAGAGACCCCAGTGGGGCTCCAATCCCCGGAAAGGATCTAGCTTAAAAGAGGACCTGCAGGGAACTGAAGCCGGCTTCAGAGCGGCAGCATCAGTTCTCTTCCTTCTCACACTCGTTCTCTCTCTCCTCTCTCTCTCTCTCTCTGCTTTCACACCCCCCTCTTCCGCTGCAGCAGGCCCGGGCAGGCGGGCAGCACACCGCGGCATAGGAAGCAGCGCTGCTCACACGTTGGTGTGCTGGGAGCCCGGGGACGCCGTGCTGCCCGGCCGGCTTCGGCCTGAGGGCACCGAGCTGGGGGCGCGGCTCCTGGCGCGCTCGCCCACGCCCGGGCTCCTGGGGGCCGGCCCGTCGGTCAGCTTGAGCTTCTCATGCTCCTCCTTCAGGAAGAAGTCCACCAACAGGCTCTTCTCTTTCTTGATCTGGTCGCTGATGTCCGTGGGGATATCTGGGATCATCCAGTCCACGAGGACGCTCAGGAACATCACGAGGTTCTGCCGAAAGCAAGGGACAGTGAGGAGGGGCTGCGCGGGGAGGCCTGGCCTGGAGGTGCTCGCCCCGGAGCCGAGCACCGTGTGAACTGTGGCTCTGCGACTTCTGAGCCGGGTGACCTGGACCGGTGAGCACACCTGTACCGCGCCACCCCCGCGCGACTGTGAGGACTGAGTGGTTAAGGCATGTAAAACGTCTGTGCCCGGCACAGAGCGAGGCTCCAGCAGTGCCAGCTGCTCTTCCACAGGACTGTGGGGCCCCCACCTCAGAGTGCGCCCCGTGTCCTGTGGTGCTTCCCGGCCTGTAAGCCTCCAGGCTCTCCCTGCTCCGGAGCCTCCTGGGAAGTGGCCATGAAGCTCAGTGTCCTCTCCTGGGCTGTCCCTGTGCTCTTGCTCCTCTCTTCCCTCCATCTGGCTCTCTGTGTGGCCTCTGGTCTTCGCACTGATGTCTGGCCTCTGCCAAGCCCACCCGCAGCTCTCATTCACTGCGGCCACTGCAGCTCACCTGGCCTGGGGGCCGCACACCGGCTCGCCTCCATCGGTCCAGGCTTTTGTGCACACTTGCAACGGCCTCTTTCCTTTTGAGCTGTACCCTTCCCAGTGCACACAGGTAGGTGACTCTGTTTTCCTGAGAGCACTTTCTCTTTGAGGGGATGAATATGTGACAAGGGTGCCTGGCATGGCCCAGTGAATGCAGCTGTTCTTAGAGTCTGATTCTCATTTGTTTCCCCAAGCCACCCTGCACCCGTCGTTACCCTGCACACCCACAATTGTGATATTCCTCTCTAGCTGCCAGTGACATGCCCATGTGCCTTCTCCCTCTGGGATCCTAAGGGCAGTGACTGCTCCTGGGGACTCAGGGGAAGACTTTGGGGACCAACTGCTGCTTCCAGAGGTGCTGGCACCTCAGGGTGCTGCACCTGGGTGCTTGGGAACTACGTCATCAAGTCATGCACTCTGCCCCTGAGCCCACTCCTCATGTGTGAGTGACATGTGACACGTGACATGGGGAAGCAAGGCGGCTCCTGTGGGTGGGGCAGCAGGGGGTGTCTTCGGATCTCTTAAACATATCGCCCCATCTCTCCAGAGGAAGAATGGCTGTCTTCTCAGGTGAAAGACTAGCCGATGGGCTTCTGCACTTCCTGGGCTGGGGTCGGGGGCAGGATACTTTAGAGCCCTCCAGAGATCTGCCTTTAGGGAGTACAAAGGCCTGAGGGAGCCAAAGAGAAAAGGATCTGGGCTCATGCTCCGGGCCCTGCTTGAAGCCCAGCAGGGCTCAGAGTGGGAATTGGGGGCCCTGGAGCTCAGAGAATCTCAGCGACGCAATTGGAGCCGTGGCTATTGTCCGAGATAGGAATCACCGGGCTCGAGTTTGCTATTCATTCAGGGATGGCTCGATGGCTCTGGGGGCCCTTCCCACCAGATGTCTCAGTGCTAACACAGCACTAACAAAGGAGGGAGCTGAGAGCGCAAGAAGAAAGGTTCAGAACTCGAGCCCTTTCTCTGCTGCAGAGATGAGACGGGGCTGTTTGTTGGCGTCGGGGCCCGAGACTCTGGTTTCAATTGCTCTTCCCACTTTCCTTTCTTCATCTTAGGTTTGAAAGGGAATCTATCTCCACTGGCAACTTACTCCACATCTGTCTTGTAACCTTACTCTCTGTTTTATTCTCTTTCTGCAAACTCCATCCATTAAAGGAAGCCCTCCTGAGAGTCCTCCTGCTTCCTCCGGGGAGGGAGCACTCACTTGTGCCTGCAACCCTCGAAGGCCCCGTGTGTCACAGAGTACCAGGGGAAGCTGGAGGTGGGGGCAAGCAGAGAGTCACGACTGTCACCACCCCTGCAGCCTGGATTCCGATGGGCTGTTCCCTATCTGAACAACTCACCTGGAAGATGATGACGAAAGCCAGACGAGCAGACAGAACAGACCAATACTGTTTGGAAAACTCATACGGGTTCGGGGCCCATGGTGGCTCTCGGTAGTCTTTAAACCTGCCCAAAGAGAAACGTGGTGTTCAGATTGGGAGGCGGTGGGAAACGGGGTGGTAATTCTCTGGGTGACACCTCCAGGGCTGGGGCAGCAGGCGAGCCCTTGGCTCTGACCTGGAAAATAAGGGGTGGGAGGGTGGGAGGAATCCATGGCCCAAGCAGCAGATGTCTGTGGAATAAAAGGACTAAACGTCTTTTTCCTATTATTTGCAACATCCTCCAAAGCTTCCTCTGCTGGCAGGATTCTATGTTCAGAGGAGCCCAGGGGTCATGACAGTAACCCAGGCCAGTGGGTCCATGTTGGCTCCCCACCAGGCTGTGGGCTCTGTGAGAGCACGGGAGACCCCCAGACACCTCTCGAAGTGCTCTGCCGCCTGGGGGGTCCATGAAGATGCTGGCAGCAGCTGGCAATCCTGGGCTTCTCCTCTGGGCTTCAGGACCGTGGCCACCAGAGGTGCTGGCCTTGCAGCGTGGCTGCATTCGTGCACCAAAGGAAGGCGGGTCCAGACCGCTGGACGCTGGTGAATTCAGGGTGGGAGAGTCAGTAATATTCACAGTTGGTCAGGAGTCTGTTTTGCTAACCATCTTCCTGATCTGTCCATGTGATTTAAAAAGCAAAATGTCAACGCCTGCCATGAGCTCCTGCCTATTTCTCAGACGCATGGAGAAGCCTTGGGTTTCCCTCACTCTTGCTTTTTCACCCCATTCCAGAATGATTCATGTTAAAAGTAGCTCATTTTCTCAGACTCACATTTTTCTAAGCCTAGAAAAATGACAAGGGCTGGTATCAGAACTATGACCCCTCATGGAACGGTTTTCTCCCTGGAATTCAACAAATCTTTGATGCTTAGTAAAAGCAAAATGAGTCGTGGGCTGCAAGAAGAGGTGAGTGGTGTCAGGCCACCAAGCAGTGTGTGTGGCTGCTGAGGAAGGCAGGGACCCTGCCCAGGGAGAAACCGGGAAGCTACTGTATATTGAACATGCAGTATGCATCAATCCCTGAGCAGAGGGCTTTTCTGGAAGGTTTTGCATTTAGTTTTCACACCAACGTCTGCAAGCAGGCATCATTACCCCAAGTAACCCAGGAGGAACCCGAGGCTCACAGCCGTAAGAGGTGGAGTCAAGGTGAGAAGGCGAGTCTGGCCTGTAACCCCAGAGCACCTTGTCAATAGCCGCAGTTTTGGGGGGCATTCAGACGTGGGTGCTCTTCGGTCCCTCCCATTGGTCTGAACGAACCAGCTTCTCTAAAAGCTCCATGTGAAAGCATGGTGGCTTCCAGTTGTCCAAGGAGAGATGAGAGAAGAAAAAAGAAAAAGAGGAAGAGGAGAAGAGATGCACACACAAAGATAGACAAGGCACAGTGACAGTCAGTGACAGAAGGAGATAATCTGAGAAGTGGACACAAAGCATTCAACTAGGTTTTGGCAACTGGCCAGGAGCTGCCCCCTCCCCGCACGACTCCCCCTCTCCCAACAGCTGATCATAGCTGTCACAGCTTGGTTTGACACCCGGATGAAAAGGCAGAGCTAACTGCAGCCCAGCAGAGCAGCACAGGATTCACCATAGCCACCTGTGGCTGAGGACAGAAACGCAGCCAGTGCCAGGCTCTCCTTGCTGAGCAGAGAGAGGGAGAGTGTGGCCAAATACATAGCGACATCTTGGGGTGGGAAAAACCCAGACTCACCTATTCTCCTGCTGCCCCCAGAAAGGACCCCATGGCAGAAGGCGGGTTATCCCATTCCTCCCGAGACCTCCAGAGGAGGGTGCCCCCCCCACACATATGTGTATGTGCACACACAGACACGCACACGCTCCTCACCATGACACGCACTCACAGACACGCACACGCACATGCGCACACGCTCCTCACCATGGGGAAATCCTTCCCCAGGTTCATCCCAGACCCTCCTGCTGCAGTGAAAGTCCATTTCTCTCATTGTCTAGCTCCATCTAGGAAGGAACAGCTGCTCACTGACCTCGGCATGAAAGCCATTGCTCACCCTTCTTTTTTCCAGTCTGAAAAGAATCCATAAATAATCTAATTCTGGTTCCACCTCTGCTACTAACTCACCACAGCTTTTGGAAATGTCACTTTGCCCTCCCTGAGTGTCCAAAAACATGTTTTAAATCTAGCAGGCACATCTATCTAATAGGAGATCTGGGGAAAGATTAACACAGAGATCTGTCCAGAAAACTCCACTTGAAAATACGTCTACGCAGACAGGATAAGAGCGGCTCTGTTAGGAACTAAGGGCGAGCGGAGCCACAGAAAAGAACAATGAGCAATTTAATGAATTATGCATCTGTTCACATTTCTCTTTCCAAAGCTAACTTTTAAAAACTATGACATACAGTGAGAAATATATTTTACGTGGATGCACATATACATATATATTATTGAAATAAAGAGTATATAAAACATACTTATCCTTGCTGTGTGCAATGCACTGATATTTTTCTATTCTATTCTTTTCCATTCTATCCTATCCTACCCCATCCTAATCTTTACAATGCTGATCATGACCTACTAAATTGATTTTATAATTCACTAATGAATCATAATTCACAGTTTGAAAAAAATTGATTCCGGTAAGCCTCTGCTACTAGGCAAATGATTAGTTATTTACAATCCGATGTAAATTCAGATTTCACAATTGTTTTTCAACTTCACCCTAAGAAGTCAGGCTTGTCAAATGTTTTTGCTAAGTAACTAAGACACTAATTAAAGAGATAAATTGCTTTAAGAATAGAAATATTCACAAGAGAGTAGCAGATGAACTTAATCATTCCCACCTCTGTGATAATGGTGTGTTTTGTTCCTAAGCCCACAGCTTAGCATTGACACAAGTTTGTGCATTAAAGTCAGCAGGTGAGGGTTTGAATGCCACCTCCACCACTGTAGTCCTGTCCTACAAGTTACCTAATGTTCTGATGCCCAATGTCCTCATCTACAAAACAGGCCTGAACTTCCCATCTCACAGAGTGGTTCTGAAGATGTGGCATCAACACAAAGTACTCAGCACACTATCTGGGACATCAGAGGAACCCAATACATGGGAACTATTCTTTCTCATTTTACTGAGGGTTACTTGTGAAATACACTTCTTCTGTTAACAGGGGCAGAACACATAGACCACTGCTCCCAGTTCCTCCTGGCTTTCCAGGAGGATTTTTGAGCACTCAAGCACTAAGTGCTCCAAGTTTTCCATGATGCTGATGCAGATCCAAGAGTCAGCCGATGACACAACTGCACTGGGCTTCTCTTGGGACCCACATTCAGGTAACTAGCATGAGACAGGCAAGCTGCAGGCTGGTGGGTAGAGGCCCTGCAACCTAGGCAGTAGGACTTCTGGTCCATTTCTGGGCTCCACACCAGACCTGCTCCCCTGGCTTGGGGAGCCCGGGAACCCCAAAGTCCCACTGAGTGGTCATAGCGCTGGGTGCAGCCACACACCAGGGCAGCTTCCTGCATTTGCTGGCTGTGGCTCCCAGAGGGAAGCAGGGATTTAGCCTCAGGGATACCATTTTAGGGGCATTCCTAGATGTCATCCTCACCCCTCTAGTCCTTCTTCATTTTCCTTGAGGCTTAACATTAATTTTGAGAGTTCCCCTGAGTCTTCTAATAAGGAGAGACTTTCAATAATGAGACGACTAGAATGTTTAAAAAGCAAGTCTGCACTTAGAGGGGCCGTGCTGCTTACTAACTGCCCAGAGTAAGTCATTTCACATTTCTGAACCTCAGCATCCTGACCCATAAAGTGGAACTACCAAAACGTGTAACCCAGGGCTCAGTACATAAAGGTCCCTCAACCAGGAATACAGGAATAGATGGATAGGTGTGTGTGTGTACACGGAATGTCAAAGGAAGACATAGTGAGAATTAAACAAGATGATACATGTGAATGTAATTTCTGGAGGCTTCCACAGAAAATGAACACAATGGTTTCTTCCGGGAGCGAATGGCTGGGGGTCGGGGCTGAGAGGAGAGACTTTTCTTTTCCTTTTATATCCATATGCAGCATGTGTCTATGAAATCACTGTTATAATAAAGAAATTCATGATTTAAAAGAAGAATATAATTAACGGCAATATTCAGTTGATTAAAATACATTTTTATACTAAGCTTTCAAACAAAATTACAAAATTTCAAAGTGTTAACTTGGACAGACTCATAACTAATGAAACTGGTATAAAAATCAACATTATATTTTAGCTTTAAAATTATATTAATATTTTATCTAGATTGTTCTAACTTTGCAAAAAATCTCATTGACTGAATTGAATTTATATATTACTTAGATAAGGTTCCTATTAACTCAGAATGTATTTCATTATTATAAAACAAACCCATGAAACAATACCTTAAAGTACAAGTTCATACTATGTTAACAAATAGACAAATGTCTGGAAAAGATTCCCACATAAGTACCACATGTTCCGTAGGGAAGATGCCTAGGATTGGGCAGGGGTTGAGGTGGAGGCAGAACAGAGCTGGAGTGGTTACCTGGCATGTCTAAAGTTTGTGTCAGAATAGACTAATACATTACATGTGTCATTAAATATGTATGAATTTTTTAAAAAGCAGAAAAGAACCTTTGAAGATTCTTTATTCCAAATCTCCCATTTTTACAGATAGGAAAACTGAGGTCTAGAGAGGGAAGAGAGAAACTCCTGGCTTAGATGTCCCCGCCCTGTCCTCACTTTCAAGGTGACCAGTGCTGGTGACATTTGCCACAACTCATTACAACACAAAATCACTGTGGGCTAAAGCCACCCACTGAGGGACTGGTCATCAACTAACAGTAGTGGCTTTTTAATGAGCTTTTGTTATTCAGTGAAGCAGTTAGTAAATGCATTTCTCAACTCCAAACAGTGGCACGTAAAAAATCTTTTTTAAATAGCCCTAGTAGAAATTAATGTCATATTAATGTGAACACTATTACATACAATATTTTCATACCATCTGAGCTACCTAATACTGCCTTCTCAAACTGGCCTTTCACAAAGGAGAGCAGTGCAGGCAGCAATCAGGAACTAATGAGGACCATGTCAAGGCAGCGGTTGACAAAGACAAACACCACCCGGAAAAGCCACTCTGCCTCTGGTTTCAGCGGGGAGAAGACAGGAGCAGCCACGGCTGCAAGGGAGCTCACCTCTTCAGACTCTTCCCAGGACGTGGGTATGGACGCGCTCAGGACCTGCAGGGAAACCTGGTGGGAGCCAGGCACAGATGCTGCTCTGGATGCTCAACACCTCCAGCCAGAGCCCAGTCAACCACGCCCAGGTGGGCTCCTGCAGCTCTGGGACCGGACCTCTCTGCTCCCTTCCAGCTGAGCCAGGAGGCCAAGCCCACATCCGTCCTCCAGGACACGGTGACCCCTCGACCCCATCAGATGGCCACTGATCATGCCGGCAGATTGACGTCACAGGACTGTTTATGGAGCAGCCCTGCCAGAGCAGTCAGATCGCTGAGGCAAACGTCGCTCCAAAAATGCTGGGAACGCATCTCAAATGGGCAGCTGGAGACTTGTCCTAACTTTTATTGCTATTTTTAAGATACCTCTATCCCTGGCCAGGCCGGGTTGCAGCCCGAGACCTCAGTTTTATTTGACCACACTTATCTCCAGAGGTCACTTGAAGCTAAGAATAAGAAGGTCATTGAGTTCCCAACACTACTTGCCAGAAAATCAGAGCGGACTTAGTTTCCCACCACGGAAGCAGTTTTAGACACTGGCTCTGGGGCCAGCTGAAGAGTTATCTCTGTTTCTCACAACATTTCTCTACCACCATCCCTCCTCCTCCTCAACTTCCTCCTCCTGCTCCCCCACCCCCCTCTCTCTCGTATCTCAAGTGTCTTAGCTCCTGGCTTAGAAAGACATCCACAGGCCTTATCCTTCACTTTCTAAATCTCCAGAGAACGGACCCAGACAAGGTGACACGGCATGAAGTGGGTAGGACCCACATAAGGTGGAGATTTCCGTCAACAACTCTTGTCAATCCAGAAAAGGTAGCCCCCAAGCACCCCCCTTTGATACGTCTAGACCACGGGCAGACCTCGCTCTCCAGCATCTGCCCGCACTTCGGAGGAGGGCATGGCTTTGCTTTAAACGTGACCCTCAGTGTAACCCAACAGTCTTCACGCTGTTGTCGGAGCTTGGTGTCATCACTGTCCTCCAAGAGCCCCTCAGTGATAGCCTGTTGCCCTAAGGGAGACCCCACATACCGCAGTAGATGGGCTGCTCTCCTCGACTTGGCCTTCATTGTTCCTTCCCGGCTCTTCTCCATAGCTATCCCCTCGCCCCAGTCCCCCTCCCTGGCTGCAGCGTTCTCCCTGGACCTCCGTCACCACCTGACGCCCCTGCTTGCTGCCACCCTGCCCACCACCCTCCCCACCCCTGCTTCCCAGCCACGCCAGCATGGCCACATGAATGAGGAGTTTTAATAAGATGATCTCTATGGCCACTCTTGCATTGTTCATCCTTCAGGCTTTGTCTCCCTTGAAACTGTCCCTGAACACTTACGTCCGGGTTAGTTAGGTGCAGGGCCTCCCTTCTCAGGGCTCCCGTGGCAGTTAGCCTACTGTAAATTATTCAAGCTGTATTATAATTGCTTGTTTACTTACTCATCTGCTCCTTTTAGGCCATTTAGACTTCTTGAGGGAGGCACTGTGTCTTGTTCACTGTATATAGCCAATGCCAAACTTATAGTAGGGTCTCAAAAATATCTGCATAATGAGCCTATGATCCTCACGGGTACCAAGAGTAGGGAAAATGATGGATGCTCCAAAAGTCATTTCAGCTTGATCTTCAGATGATTTATTTTCTGCATATAAATTTTCTTGGCAGAAACACAGAATTAAAGTATACTTCCTACACTGGTACCCTAAGTGGCAGAATTTTTTCTAAAATGGGCCACAGCCAGCCATAATCCTGTCTACTTACATAGAAACAGTGGGGAGGAGGCTCCCAGAGCCGTACAGCTGGATGGAGACACAGTAACGTTGAATGCAGATACAAGAAAGCCCAATCAGATCC
The DNA here is from genome assembly GCA_963574435.1 of Cheirogaleus major. NCBI lineage: Eukaryota > Metazoa > Chordata > Mammalia > Primates > Cheirogaleidae > Cheirogaleus > Cheirogaleus major. The sequence continues at coordinate 146,690 of CAUYPO010033819.1, forward strand.
ACGTGTACTCATGACCCTGGTGTGCTGGGCAGCTGAGCGGTGCTCATTCACCCTGGTTTCTCACTAGGGCTGCCGGCAGTCATGTGGAGCTTGTAGACACAATCCACATTGACCAAAGTAGAGTTGGGAGATAAACAAAGATCGGGTTTGGGCAGACTATTAAACAAACACTTGCCTACCTTTAGACCTACCTTTAGCTTGCGCTATGGGGGCCATTAAAGTCCCTTCTTGTTTAAGCCAGTTAAACCACTGATATATCTGGAAAGCATATTCATAAGTGTTAGTGGAAGAGTCGATGGTCGGGGCAAGGGGCAAGATCACACTCTTGGTGCTCTGTGATAGACAAGTACTTCTAGGTTGACTAAGGACACAGGTGGCGAGAGCCTTGCTTCCCCACACAGCAAGTCACGTGGAGATGGAGATCTGCACCCTTGCACAGATGTGGACTGCAGTTCAGGGTCTGTCATTAGAAACCTCTGTAATCTTACAGAGTTCTTCTGTTTTCTAAGCCTGTTTGCTTCTGTGTAGAATGAGGAATTACAACAGGATGATTTCTATGATCCCAGGTATAAAAATGATTTTGTAATTTTCACTTTTCAGTGCCTGTTTATTTAATGCAAACGTGTCAACTGACCTCATGAACCCTCATAGAGCAGACCTAGGTGCTACTGGAAAAGGCCTAGAGCTTGTCCAGACTCTCTGTACCATGGAACTACATCTTTCGGATCTGCAGACCAAACTCCACACCATGGACAGACAGTCTAACATGCCAGCCATACACAGACCCTCTGGGCAGGGCGTGGTCTGGTAGCAAACCTGCTTGCAATATGACTTCAGTACAAGAGTCAAGCTCTTGATAGCCACAGATGGGAAAACCCTGCAATATCTAGGCTAATATAAGTCAATATCTATGAGTGAATTTATTCATCCATTCTTGGGTCTGGTCCCTGGTTTTCCATCTTTTATTGGTTGGCTACAGTTGAACCCTGAAGTTATTATTCCTGGAGCCAGAGTACCCTTCTATTTAAATCAAAGATTTAAAGGTTGTTTTGCTCCACCATCTGAGGGGGGCAGGAATACCACTGAGTTCTCTCTTGTCGGTGGTCTCATAAGCAGCTGTCTTACGAGTGGCTGACTCGGGTACCAAGGTGTCCCTTGTGGGAAAGCAGGGCAGACATGCCTGGTCGTCCCTGCTGCAAACACTGCTGGAATCGCCTCTTCCATGGAGACTTCCGCAGCTTTTATGGCAGACATTACTGGGGATGTTCTGAGAAAGCCCTACATTGGTCCCACAATACCTCTTTCTAGGTTTGTTATTGCTGTGAGTATTCTGTTTTGTTGATATATGAGGTATATGAGCTTTATTGGCAGTACCGTTTAACCAGGGCACAAAGGGTTAAATAAATTTATTCCCCTCTGCTCTCTTTTTCTTTATTTGCCCTCTTGGGTGAATAGCAGCAGAGAGTTTTCTGTTTCTTGGCTTCAGTGACCCTGTGAGGACCTTCAGTCACGACGCTAAGTCGGGCCACTCTAGAATTCCAGTTTCCTATGTCTAGGAGTTAGGTGAAAATTGTTTCTTGGATTTCCTAACACCATTTTAAATATAACGTGATTGAAATTATTAAAAAATTCATCATATTTACCATAAAGTCAGAATCTCTTAGCCTTAGCATCTTCCCTATCCCTGTCTGTGGAACCACAATTTCTCAGTCCTCTGACTTCAGCCCAAGCTTTGGAGACATTCTTACCTCAGCCTCTCCATGTCTATCGTCACCAACTTTCAACACATTACATGAAATGGCTCATCTTCTCCCTTCCTCTTGGTTCCTTCCACCACCCTGGTCTGTGCCCAAAAGGCTCATGTCTAAACAACGCAGTGGCCCAGCTGCCTCCCTGACTCTCCCAACTCCACCCTATCTTCCTCTCTGAGACCAGAGCAATTTTCCCAAACCTACCTTTTATCTTATCATTCCCTGACACTAAACAGGCCAATATCTTCCTAGTGCACATATTAAAATTCCTGTCAGATTTCAAGACTTCCCATTATGTACTGCATCCTGTCTATTCAAATTCAACAACATTTTGGCTTGTACTACCCTCAGAGTTTCTGCACGTGTGGTATTTCCTGTATCAGTCCCCATTAGTGTCTTCCAAGCACTCTCCTTGCTAACTACATTGCCAATATTCCAAATTTACTCCACCTGTGACTTGCCTGTGCTGACCCCCATCTAGAATGTTCTCCCTGTCGTCCTCCAACTCCAGCAGTCCCTTAAGGAGGCCCAGCCTTTCCATCCTAGTCCCCAGCAGTGCCCCCTCCTCTGAACACCCACGGTGCTCATACGATCACGGAATACTCTGCTCTTTCCTAACTGTTCTGCTTGTTTTCTTCCCAACCAGATCATAAATCCCTTGATGGTGAAGACAAGGCTGTATAGTTCTTTGTCTGCTCCATAGTCTAACAAGAGGCACTCAACAAATATTTGTTGATTCATTGAAATTGATTTATAATGATGGAGGGAGCAGGAGACAGAAGAAAAGGAGAATGATGCACAGTCACATGCCACTTAACAACGGGGTATGTTCTGAGAAATGCTCTTCAGGCCATTTGTCATTGTGTGAGCATCACAGAATGCACTTACACACATCTAGATGGTATAGCTTACTACACACCTAGGCTATAAGGTCTAGTCTGCTGCACCCAGGCTACAAACTTGTACAGCATGTGACTGCCCTGAATACCGTGGGCAACTGGAACACAGTGGTAAGGATTTGTGTCTCCAAACATAGAGAAAGTATAGTAGAAATACGGCATAATCTCAGAGGACCGCTA